>JAVHNF010056548.1:25571-36837 GCA_034783455.1 Micropsitta finschii
AAGTTCTTTATAAATTCCTTACCCATACACACTGCTGACTGTTCAATGATGTTAACTTCCCAATGCCACAATGTTTTGGGTTTGGTTCGGGGTTTTTTTGGTTTTTTTTTCAGAAAAAATGGGGGTATTCTTTCAGATGACATACTATTTAACAGAAGATGACAAACAAACCTCCAACTTCAGATACTGCAGAAAACCATCATCCTGTGACCAAGAACCGCAGAATGCCTGAGGTAGGAAAATACTATTTGTTCTTGTAATGGATTTTATGAACAAATCAAATGGGGTGAGATGTTTCTGAAAATTTGATCATTCATCACCAAAGCTTTTTACCATCTTGTACTCATCAGTTCTACTACCTGCCACTGCTGGAAATATTTCCTGTACATAGAAATAGACACAACATGCACACACACACTTACTCATATGAGCACACTCCAAGCAAGTGCCTGGCCTTCTTTGGAGAGCAGCAGATTCATAAAGATGAGAGGAACATTTAATCAGTCATTTTTATTTGTTTTTCTTTTAATAAAAAGCTACTCTAGCTACGGAATGTGAACTATTACCTACTTCTTAAATGTTCGACTTGACTATTCTCCCCCCTTTTTCCTCCATCTCACAAATAGACTTAATATAGCTGTATGGGATATGAATCGTATTTTTCAGGTTTGATTTTGTCTGTCAGAATGGCAATGATTTTAGAGTTACAGAGATATAAAAAATCCCAAAGGTATGAGTAAACTGATAACTTGGATACTTTAAAGCATTTTCTGAGGCTTTGGGAAAGAAGATGCCATGGTTGCAAAAAAAGTGGGTTTAATCCTGGCAAAGTTTTGCACGTGTGTATACATGTTTGTGTGTGTGTTTTAATGTCATGAAATACCAGAAAGAAGTTTTGGGGTTTGTGGGAATAAATTTTCAGCATTTTTGCTCATTTAAGGGATGGCGGCCAAAAAAAGTCTATTCACAGAAGCTTGGCATCAATCCCTCATGGAGACAAATAAGTACATTACAAGATAGCGCTGTTCCCTTTCCACTGCACAGCAATGTAGGATTTCACACTCTGTTCACATTGAAGAAGATTGAATGAAATTTGTCAATGCTCAAAAGGATCATTAAAAAAAAAAGAGCAAAAACCAACCTTTGTCCTGCAAGCACTCAAGGTTAGCAGCTGCTGGTGTGGGGTGGTATTGTGATGGGTTCAAAGAATGAAGGATGTGAAGGATGTCGGGGCTGTACCATTACAGACTGGCTTGTCCCTTGCTCGTCAGCAGTGTGGTCAGTCTTGGAGGCACTCCATGGCTTGGCCTTGGGAACTTTCTCTCGATTTTTAAGACTGAAGACAGATGTTTTTCTGCTATTTGTGGCTCCTGGGTGGGGAGAGAAGTGTAGGATTTCTCTCATGTGCTCATCACTTACATTGGTGGCTGGTGACCAAACAAGGCAGTTGATAGAAATGGTGTTTTCTAGATAGATGGATGCAATCTATCATCCATCATTTTCAGGTTGAATGGCACCTCACTCTGAGGAAGCACTGTTGCAACAGTGAACAATCTCAAAACAACTTACTTAAAATATCGGGAGACTCCAGCTCCAAAACTATTGCCCCCAAAATAAAACTACAGAGGTTATTTATCTCTTCTCTCACCCCAGCATCCTCTTTTTATTTCTACTCTGGAAAATGCTTTTACTGCATCTTTCATTCTTCTTTCCCTCTCACCAGCTGTTTTATCTCCCTAGTGCACATGAACTCCTTGTCAATATCATCTTGCAAATTTTCTCTGTCTGCCTGACAGCAGTCTTAAAAGCTACTCTCGGTCTCCTTGGTTGGACCTTCTTCAGCTACCCTGCCTTTTCAGAGGCTCTCTGGACTTTGTGGTGCTTACAGAATGCATTGAAACATATTGCATCTTTCTGATGCCAAAGGAAGCCTTCTAGGTTCTGAGGTATTAAGAAACCTGAGCTGTAAAATCTAGGAGGGACAGCATCCTAGAAGGACATCGAGGTAGATATCAACATGTAATGTAATGTATGTAATAAAATTGGCTTTGCTAGAAGTTTTACTAAGGCTCCACCATTTTCTTGATTTTATATACCTAAAGTACATAAAGATCTAAACTGAGAAGGTATTCAAGTTTGACTCCAAAATTGGTCAAATATTTGCAGTGGTATGCATTGCGAAACAACACAAGTGTGAGGAGAAAAAGAAAAATTATTAGAACAAAATCCTGGGGTGACCATTATTATTTCCTTTAAAATCTCAGAGGTGTTTATGGCAATCTTGTTTCTAATGCATTGGGAAACTAAAAAAAAATGACAAACAACAGCAACAAACAACCAACCAAAAAAAAAACCACAACCTCCCAAACATGTAAGACTTATTGCATTAAGGTACTTTTCAGAAAATTGAACATAACACTTTTCTGGCAAGTGATTTGGCTGTGAAAATGCTTCTTTCACTGCCCTCACACTGCAACATTATCAGGCAGGCTGCGCTGCTCAGAGACAGCTGAAATAGGATTGTTTCTTTTCCCTTTTGTTTAAATGTGATTTTGAAGTGGTTTCACAAACACACTCAAATATTACCATACTGAATGCGAAGCAATTTCTAAAATGCATGTGTTATTTCCTTCCAGTGTTGGTACAAGAGGCAGAGATGGATTTGAAAAGGCACTTTGCACCCTCACTGTTTCACGCTGAGACAAAAACCTGACCTCACACTTCCACATTGCATTCAGAGCTTTGACTAAAGGGGTTTTATCTTCTTTTGTCTGGCAGGTTTTGGCTTCATCTGGGTCAGATACTCTGGAAATGACCATACAGGTTAGAAATTTGCAGAGTTTGTGGAAGCTGATGAAGCTTGGGTAATGCACTTGTACCACTGTATTGTTCAGGAGAAGAGCTACTGTTCTGGGAACTAGAGGGAACCTTTTAAGACTGCCAATTTTTTAGCCAAAGTCATGCAGATTGTTGGGTTGACCTCGGAAAGTCAATGCCCTCATGGCAAATCTCCCTACAATGGCAACTACTGCTTTAGAGGAATTTCCTGGCAAGAGAGGTTACATCTATACTAGTAAAATAAGGATGACCATGACAATCCTGGGGCAGTGAAGCCAGCTGGCAGAGAACAGCCTGTGTCCATATAATCAAATTCTTCTACCTTTTCAAAGTGCATCTAAGATGTTTGTCTCCCCAGGAGCTTCCTTAGCAGTGTTTGTTTACCAGCACATACACCATTACTTAAAGCACTTGTTCCTGTTGACACTACAACGCCTACCAAAGGATGAGGATGGGCCAGTGACAGGTAACCTGCCTGATTTGCACCCAGATATTCTTAAAGATGAGTCCTTCATGTTAGCTATCCTGAGGCCACTTGATGGGGGTGCAGGCAGAAAAAGGGCAGGAGCAACATTTGACTGTAGCATAGCTAGATCTAAAAGGATCTAGCTGTGTCTGCACCCAAAGATTACAGGCTCATCAGGCAAATAAAAACAAGAGTATTAAATGCAACATAAATACTCTTACAATTTACCCGCTCAAAGAGAGCCAGGGGAAAAGGAACACTAGAAAGAATGCTCCTCTGAATAGTGTAAGACTAGTGCACATGCGAGAAAGCTCTGGAAAATCCCAGCAGACTCATGGGCATCCCTATGATTGCATAAATTATTTTTTTTATTAATCCTCACAAAACACAGCACCCAATTGCACTTCTGCACTTCTAAGATTAATGTTGGGGTGCTGTGCCTGTTGGTCATGGCAAAACTCTCACCAGCATTAATGCAGACATAGCATTGCACGACCAGTTTATCATCTAGCTGTCATGCTTTCTGCAAGCATGACATCATTTCTGCAGGTTTCATTGACATATATTGTAGAATCAAAGGAGACAGAGCTGGAAAACATCTTGAAATGTCCCAGGGTAGGACAAGCTGCATCTCAATGCTGCTCCTAGTGGATGCTTGCCTCCCCTACTCTGATAAAGGGCTCACCAAGGAGGATGGCTCACCAGATGTTCTTGCCCAATTAGTCACTATCATCATGGGGTTTTTTGCTTTCTTACCTATATATCTCTCTGCATCTTATGACCTCTACTTCTTGCTTGGGCTACTACGGATGTGGAGAATAGATCATTCCTTCCTCTTTCCACTTGGAAACTGTTATCCCATTTCTTCCACCAGTCTGCTCTTCCTTAGAGTGAATAACCCAAATCTTCTCCTATTTTCTTCTTAGACTTTGTGCTTAGGCCACATTTTCTGAATATCTTAATCTTGCTTTATTCCATACTCTCCAAGTTATGGATGGCTTTCTTGAAGAGTAGTGCCTGACACTGGGCATGAAATAGCTTTACCAGTAGGAGGATTATTATATGTATTTGTTGTTTACACATCTCAGCAGGGATTTTGTTCATACCTGCTCATCTTGTGATCCAACATAGTTCCAAGATCCTTTCTGGAAGAAACCAGCAGTTTTTCATCCCACATTTAACAAAGTTCTGTTGTTTGTTTTGGTTGTTAGCTTTGGTTGTTTTTTCTTTTTGCCCACTACTGAACATAAGGCACTGTGGAATTTCATCCTTTTTTAGGGAAAAGTCTTCAATTTGTCAAAATCACTTTTAATTCTAAGTCTTTCTCCTGCTGTACTTGCAGTCTTTTTCATACTGGATGAGCACTGGATGAAATCACATGGAGAAGAGTGTTCACAAAGGGAGATTTCTAAAAAGCTGGCACTTTATCACAGTTCCATAACATATATTTTGAAATTCCTGTTCCCCCTGATATTAACCAAAAGCTTGATATCTTCTGACCTACGAGTTTCAAATTCATTCCTAAACAAAGGCTGCAATAAGATCTTAGAAAGCATTTTCTAATTGATAACTCTGAACTTCAGCCAGGCATATGTATCTAAGATACTTAATTCATATCTATGTGGATCAACTTTTGCTACTAGACATTTTATATCCCTTCCAACTAAAAAAACAGGTTTGAAATTCTGTGGCCTTCTTTCTGATGTTCTACTTATCCTTGCTGAAAGTGAATTTTGCACACTCTGTGAATCAACAGTGTATTATTTATCTTTCACTTCTTCTACTGGCACAACCTTGCTTTTTTCTCCTGTGCTGAATTTTTTGCAAACTGAGTCACTTTATTTGATATAGCAGATCTGTATGTTAGGGTTGTGCAACACACAGGCAGCATGCTCCTGGGCTGAGCAGAGCACTGTGAATCAGAAACTCTTTAGTTTCAACCCTAAGTTTGCCATACAGGCAGCTGCATAGATCTAGGCTGCTATTTTAGCTCCCTACCTTGTTTTACTACCAGCCAGTGGTAAAACAACACAGCAGACAACGTTATCTCCCTTGTTTTCAGTAAAAGTCCAGAATTAATACCTATAGTGAATTGCACCAGGCTAAATGCACTTAACTACAATAATTCTTTTGTGTTTTCACTGCATATTTACAAACAACATCTTGGAAATAGGCTACCAGATCTTCAGCTGGTGTAACTGTGAGGCTCTACAGATGGCCCGGAGAACAGTTTGTGAAGGCATTATGTTATCGAACTGTATTATGTTATCAGGTTCTGTAAATCCTATTTGACAAGATCTGCTATAAAACCAGTTTCTGCACCCCTGAGCTTTACTGCAAAACACCTGCATTTAGACTTCTTTCTTCTGCTGAGGGCAAAAATATTTTAGAAGCTGAATCTCTTAATGGAATTGATGTATCAAAGACGTGCAGGTGGAGTTATTGAAAACAAAAAGATTTTAAAAGTCAAACAGAGGGGAGGAAAGCAAAGGAAGGAAAGCATACTAAAGAAATAGTATGAGAAGTCAAACACAGGAAGAATAGGAGATACAAAAACTGGAGATAAAACAGAATTAGAAGTAGAAGAAGCAGAGCAGCAATACAATCTAGAAGGTCAATTGATAAAATAAGTAGCACTGAAGCAACATCAATCAATACTGCCCAGTACGAACCAAATCACAGCCTAATAACCACATCCACTTTGTGGTACTATATATCACACCAACAGCATGAGCCAGTGGCAGTTCAACTTTCTGCACACACTGGCCTCTCTCAGGGCTCCTGGTGATGTTTCATGCTGCCATTAAAGCAGCATGGCCATTACATGATGGGCAACACCATCCCTTGGTTAGGCCTGCCAAATGGATGGGACAGCAAATGTGGGGTGCAAGGTAGGCAAGAAGGTGAAAAGATGAATATGCAGCCAGTGGGATTTGGGCCCAAATGAGAAGTGGCTCATCACAGATTGCAAGCAATGCAACACACAGATCAACGTGCACCAGCATAGAGGAAAAGCAGAGAGAGGAAAGATAAATGAAGTGTAGAGGTACATACACTACGGAATGAAGCAGAACACATTAGATAGGGATGGAAAATGATCTGGTTGGGAAAGGTGGGATGTATTTTTCTCTTGGCTTGGTCCTTTGTCTCCAACAATTGAAAAGTGATTAAGAAAGAACTTAGTTCGTTAATGAGAAATGCAACATCACAGACCTATGTTCTCTAAAGTAAGATCGGGATATCAAGAGTGCTGTTAAGAGTGAAACCTTCCAGACCTCTCGGGTGGCAGGCAGCCTGCTCCCTGCATGGGAGACTGAACAAAAGAGAGCAACCTGGTGCAGTTTCCTCCTGTGTACAAATGCGTACCCCACTGATCACCCCAGGAACAGCTTAGCCTCACACTTTACTATCCTCTGGGTCAATCTCGGGGTTCCCCTGCAGGCTCCCTCTCCTGTCCAATATGCAGGTGGGCAGGGAAATCCTGCAGCCCAGCATGGTTTGGTCACAGTGCACCTCCAGTTCAGCTCTGGAGAGAAAGCTCTGCCTTCTCCATAGAGAAAGATGGACACACATAGGAAATAAGTAGAGATTGGACTGAGAAGAGTCCAGGCTCAGTATCAAATGGTGAGATCAAAGTCAAGTCCAGCCCATTGTCATAACATACTGTGGGAAAGTCTTGGCCCTTTCCAAACCAGTAAAATTCTCCAAAGGGTTTCAAAGGCCTGAGAATTCACCTTAAGTTTTGATTTAACCTCTATGATGTTTGACCTGTGTCATAGCCTCCCTCATCCTTCTCAAAATGCTGGTGGATCTCAATCAAGACTTTTATAAGTAATCAGAAGTATGTATGCTCCAGGAAAACACTGCATTAGTGCTCAGTATGATGGCACATTTGATAGATAGGTGGCAGCTACTATAGTATGCCCAAAAGGAATTGCTGAAAGACAAAGAGAAAAAAAAACCAAACCTGCTCTTTCTCCAATTATCCTTATCCCAGAGAAATACTGGATGATTAACTTTTCTTTTTCGTTTCTATACAAAGCCACAGAAAATGACCTCTTCATTCTAAACTTTGCCCTGGGTCTGGAGGCTCTTTAGGCTGCCACTGGCACAGCATGCCTATGCTTGTTGCTAACAACAGGCACAGGAGTGACAGGGCTGGCACTGCCAGCCACTTGCTCGCCTGCCTGAGCAGTGCCCGCAGCACAGCCAGGCAGGGCACAGGAGAGCCTGGCATGAATCTGGAACGAAGTTTGCAGTCACACACCTGTGGATCTGCTGGAGACGACTGCAGCCCCTCGGGCACCACGCCTGCCAATGCAACACACACAGATGCTATCGAAGCAGTAGCCCCAGGAAAGACTTGGAACTGATTTCCTTGGTTTTCTCCACACCTTTTTCTTGTCTTTCAGTTGTTCCCATGCCTGGGAACAAATTCTTTTTTAGAGTGTGGATTTTTTTTTTTGCTTGTTTCAATTTCACGTTTTGGAGAGGATCATCATCACTGTCCAACAGAAATGACAAATTCACAATTCCAAAAATTCTTCAGGTTACCTTCTTAAAAAGAAAATGAAATTCATTTGACAAATCCACGATGAGATGAACAGGCCTCACATTTCAAAACATTTCATCTCACTAAAAACATCTTTCACAATCTTAACCTGCTTGAAGCATGACCAGATCAGCAAAGCAGGCTTACTGTGCTCACCAACTAGTACAGTTCTACTTCATACCATAACTAAACTTTCAAGAACAGTTCATGAAGGCATTATGTGATCAAACTGCATTATTTTATCAGGTCTCAAGGAAGATGCTCTACCATTTTTTTTCCACTTTCAGTAGCAGTGGTGCTATGTAATATATAACTTCCAGAACACATTTTGAGAATATCATGGATTGCTTATACCAGTGTCTCACAAGTGTAAGGAAATAAACCTTACTGCATATATTTACAGAGCTGTTTGCATTATTTTGGAGTCTAATTAATCGAAAGTTCTCCCCAAATGAGAAAATGAAGAAATCACAGGGAGATTGAGAATTAGGGCAGGAGTGGAATTGTCTCAGGAAATTAATCAAAATGTGTATAACCAATTATTTGGCAGACATTATTTCTTCTAATTATAGCCAGATACTACAGTTGGCAGAGAAGGTAAGGTGCAGAGCACAGGACATCTGCAACCAAAATCTATTCCACAGCTAGTTCTTGTAGTATCTCAATTAAGACAGTCTATGATAAAAATCACAGATAAATAACTCTGTACATTTCCTATTCTGTGGCTGTGTAAGCAAATGAAGTCTTCAACCTGCTAAGTATGGAAAATACTGCCCTGTGTGCACAACAACCTGTCCAGATGCTGGGAGAAATCCAGCTGAGATTGTTATCTTGACCCATGCCCAGCTTACACTTGCAATACCCTTTTGTGCTCACTTTATCCAATGTTATTTGAAAACAAAACAACTTTGCTGAGTTTCTAACATCCATTATTTCACCATTCCATGTGCTGTTAATCTTCGGTGCTGAGGGTGGCTTTGTTTTGTTTCACAGTCAACAAGCTAAACTCAGTCCACTGGGGTTAATTCATCACTAGTAACCTTGGCAATATTTTTATGCTGCTCCAAACACTGCCAATGTACAGTGCAAACACACACATATCTGTGTTCATACATGCCCACACACTCTTCTAGGCATGTATATGTAAGTATATGGGTACACACAGAGAGAAACAATTCAAATATAGTTCATCATGTTTTCCTTTAAAAATAATTTTAGCTAGTGGCATTGCATAATCTGCCTGGCCTATAACCAGGAGCCTGCACCTGCACAGATCCCAGTTGCAGAACCCCTCCTGTAATTGTTAAGCAATTTGCCTGTTAAGCACCACTGGTAAGAGTCTGGCAGATCTTATGCTCAAAAAAACCCACATTTATTTTGGCTTGTATGTTACTAAGACACTGCACTATTTTTCAGACTATCTAGAAAGCCGCTTGTTGCCATACTGGCAAAAGGGCTTGCTTTCCCCTTCAAATGGTTGGAATACTCCTTTATATCCAAGGAGCACAGCCCAGAAGTACCAAATCCCTCCTAAAATAATATTCCTGTCCTACATGCTTTCCCTATATTTGGAGACGTAGGAAGGAGCAGGGCTCATCGTTCCCTGCTCCCACTCCTACTCTTCTATAGAGGAGCTGGCTCTGAAAAGAGAAATAAGGAACAGTTCAGGCTTCCCCCCTTGGAGAGAACAATTACTTTCTATTTCTCCTTACATCACTCTCTTGCCAAACTTTTTAGTGAGTCTTTCACTAACATTATTATATCCATCCTGATCAATACATCTAGCATGGGCAACAGCAGTGAAAATGCACTGCAGCTCAGGTTGTAATACATGACAGCAACAAGACCAAAGACAACCCACAGACTGCAGGCCCATACTTTGGTTCCTATGGCTCTCTGAAAACCACATTTCTGTCTCTGCTGCTATTGCCCTGCTAACACATGCTACCTATTGCTAGGCTGCAGAAAAAACATATAAGAAACCACTGGCAGACACATGGTCTGCATAAGCACTGTAGCATGACTGCAAATAAGGCCTCTCAAGGAGGTCAGGAAGATGCTGACAAAACAGGTATAGAGGTGGGAGCTGAGAAACATTTTCCAGTCATTTGATTCCCCCTGGCTCCAAGAAAACAGAACTACTTATTTACAAAAACATACACAAAATTTGCACCAAAGATGCCCGACTCAATCAGTGGTTACTCCACATGAAGTCCAAGGAACTACATTTTGGCTGCCTGCTCAGCTCAAAAAGGAGCAACAAAAGCCAGTCATATTATCCATTTCCTTAAGTTTCCCTTACTTGATTCCTCCTCTTTGGTCTTGGGTAGAACGGAGAAAGAGATCAAAACCAAGCAAGTGCACAGACCTCTGGTGAACATTTTTCTGAGATTTCTGGTGATAAGTGTAAAATCACTTCTCATATAATAGCTACCTAATTCAATCTGTTAGCGCATCTGCTAACCTGAATCAGTTGTCCTCTGTATTCAGGGGAGGCAATAGGTTGACAGATTCACCCTCTGGAGATACCAGTCTCAGACACATACCTTGGACAAGATAAACTTTGGAGATACCTTGTTCTCTCAAATCTAACTGTAGGAGGATCCTGGAAAACTTTGATTTATGTGCATTTACAAGGGTAATAATATATGAATGACTGGCAGTGAAAAAGATGAAGCTAGGTGTGAGGGATCCTGCCTTTAATATCTTGTGGACAACATAAAGTCTAGAGTACTGACTGCTATAGAAATCATAGTACCATTTCTGCTTCTTTTACCTTGATTCTTTCTGTTGTAAGTTTGGGATAAGTAAAATTGTGTGCTACTAGTCCTTTACTTTGTGAATTATTTAAATAGAACAAAGTTTGAGGCCATTCTTTGCCAGATGAAAAGCCTTCTCCCCCCCCCCCCCCCACCCCAAAACACACAAGATGAAAAGCTTTCTAGCCATGCCATTAATCTGCATGTACTTCAGTGAGGAGATGATGCGCAGGTTTAACAAACTACTGAAGATCAGTGCTTGAAAAATGAGGACCATTATTATTCCATGCCTTGCAGATTATGAACTGATAGCTGTAGTCTCCATTCTTTGCTTGCTCTTCAAAACTTGGAAAACTCTGCACATTTAGAAGAGCATTCAGTTAAAAGGGAAATGGATTTCTCTGTCTAATTAGACTAAGTGCTCTCTCCTAGCCTTTGTCCTTGTCTTTCTGGGATCTCATTTGCGGTGCTATTTAAAAGGCGCCACATCTGTTACAATGAGCTGTCTGTCAACTAAACATCCCATATCAGACACAATTTTCTCTCACCTTTTACTTATACTTTTCAATAACAAGATGATGGATGCAGATTTTACTCAGCAATTTCCAGAAACTGCTGAAAGGAAAGTTTGCCCTCCTCTCTGTCTTCTTC
>JAVHNF010056548.1:38097-54640 GCA_034783455.1 Micropsitta finschii
GATTCTGGTAGATCTGAACTCAAAGTATTAGTCTAACATTTTAGCCTCAGTTGAAATGCATATATTGCCCTTCCTGCTTATATATTGACAGCCAGACTTAACATTTGTAATGAAAACCATCAGAAGAGCTAGCAGAAGCAGGGCTCAGTTTTTACAAAGATCAAGATGTGCTTTTGGCTGAGTGAAACAGCTGTGATAAAAGGTGGGACCAACACACAGGCTTGCTAACTAACTGCTTCTTTATGTCATTTTTCATCATTTCCATTTTAGGCCACAAAACTCCATTGACACAAACTGATATTTAACTAATGATTTGAGAGGTTTGTTTTTTTTGACTGCAGGAGGATTTAAGTTAGATTTTGACACACCATCTTAGTATATCCCTTAATACCTTTAGCTTTACACTGTGGTATGGGTATGCTAGATGCAGCCCTTATCTGATCTGAGCCAGCCATAGAGCAGGCAGTCTTTGTCACATTTTATCTTACAATACAGATACCTTCTCTTGGATTGCATTTTGGATTTGCCAAGTTTAGTGTGAAGCACAGCAGACAGCCGGAGGGAACAAAATCTATGTTTTTTAACCGTGTTCCTTAATGAGCCTGCCCCAAATTAAAGCAGCCTCCATTATAACTTCAAAAACCTTCCTACTTCTCAAAGATACACTGCATATATCTCAGAAACAAAGTTCATGCCAAAGGGCTTTTTTATTTTTCCCTTTTTTTTTTAGCTTAACTGCCAAATGCTGCATTAACTCACTAGCTGAAATGCTGATTCATCGGACCCTACTTGTCAGAAATGCTTGTGTGTTCTCAAATAGAGATTGCTTTCTTTTCAGAGAGTTGAGATGCCTCTTCTATGACATGTTTCAAGCCCTATGGCCTCAGGAGATACCTCATCCTTATTTGGTTCTGAATTGCCACCATAGATTTAGACCTGTCAGCCACCCTCTCAGAACCTCTCAGGGGTGGAGTGATATGATTTTTTTATTACTATTTTTAAAATTTATTAATATTATTTTTTATTATGTTTTATTATTGAATTAAATTCTTTGCTCTGTTTTTTTTACAAAAGATCTTCATCTAGAAGCTGGATCACAGGTGTCCATCTCATGGGGGATATTTGCTTCAAGGGACCCTACCTCAGCGGGCACACATTCTTCAATTAAAACTGGAGCGATTCACAGTGCTATCAGGTCCCTTAGTTTTCGGCTTTCACCGAAATCACAGGATTTCAGCAGGAAGTTGGAAGTTACGATAAAATTAACAGAAGAACAGAAATAATGACAGAAGGGCACAGGGACGTAGAAACCGGTGGAAACAGTATTGGTTTGGTAGTTCAGGGCAAAATTAATCACTGGGCAGAGGCAGATGATGTAGCTTAGTGTCTAGTGGAGGGCAAAATCACCTTGCTCACTTAATGTAAAAGAGCTGACAGTACTAATTTTCTCACAGATATTTGGTAAGTGCAGTTTAAAAATAAAACTAGTGTTATTTGGTTTTAACCTCAGAAATCCTACGTAATTTACAACCTGCGTCTTAAGTGTCTTGAGTCTTCTGAATCTGAATCTTTTCAAGTTAATGCCATTGTTGATGAATCCAATAAAAACAGTTTTGATTAAATTCACCACTAGGCAGACAGCATATAGGGCAAAGAATATGACAAATTTCATAACATGAAAAGGAAAAAAAAAAAGATTCTATTTGATGGTGAAAAGATTCCAGCTAAATTTAATTTTTGGATTCAAAGATGGTTGGTTTGGGCCTGAATCTGTTCAAAACCAGCTCCTGTTGCTATTTACAATGTTATCAAGTGATAGTGGTTTTTAAAACACTGTAATTCCCATTACACTGGTATTTTATGGGCTGAAGTCCCATGATCCCTCATGCAGCTGTCAAAACCTCCAACTTTCCCAGGACAACTGTTACAGTTTATTTAAGAGCTGTCAGTGCCAAAATATGGGGCATTCTGAAAATCTGATGGTAGCACAAAATAAACTGAAGCTGAGTGTCAGAAAAAATGAAGCAGGGAATACATTGCTCACTGACTGAGTTAATGCAAAAAGGCATTATATAATAAAAACCTTCTTTGAAAAGAAGGAGCCACCACCAGATTTTCTGTTTTTACTGCAAAACTCAGTACTGAAAGGCTGCAAAAAAGTAGTCATTTCACCCCAGAACTGAAGGCTGGCTTTGCACCACTGTGCAAATACAGCTTTTGCCCTAGGAGAGGCATGTTCTTTCACAGCTTAATAAACATGGCAGTCATCCAGTCACGTCCCAGGGATGCCAAACCTTTACTTTCCCCACTTAGCCCTTGCTGTCAAATACTTCCAGTGACTTCTACAGGGCCATTCGCAATGATGAGAGAGTTACCAAGATCTGACCCTAAAGGACTTAGGAAAGACAAGCAAAAGATGGGTGGGTCTGAGAAAAATAAGAAAACCAGGACAAAGATCATAACGAAACCTTGCAGATGTCTCTTGCCTTTTTTTCTGGTATGTTCACACGCAACTTAGCTGAGAAGAACCTGGTCCATCCCAGTGGCAGCAGGCGTACTGTTAAGTCAGGTCTAGAAGGCAACAATAGGATCGGCCAGGAGCCCATGTATCATTAGGCTTTTCTGATGCATCTTTGTGGACCTGATGGCCTGCTGGGCTGTGTAGCCTTTCTGATAAAAGATGTAGCATCCGAAGAAAACACACTGATCAGTCTTAAGGTAAATGCGGGGTTACAGATTTAGTTTTCAAAGTCCCCTTTCAATTTATTTTAAAGAAATTAAATTGGTACTACCAAATTTAATGACAAGGCTACCCTGCTGAGTTTGGAGCCCAGAAAGCTATTGTCTCCCTGGTCTATGTATCCTAGACTGTGCTAATGTTTCCTATAATGTGGCTAATAACCAACCATCAGCAATAAATGCCTTGTCATCTCATTGTTGTACACAGCAATAGCTGGAGCAGTGATACTGACAAATGAACCTGCGTAATCACTTTAGATTTCTTTGTTACATTTCACAGTGTGAAGACTGCTTCTGCTCAGCACGTCACAAAAAAACAAACAAGAGCTATAGCTGTCTCTTCCATCAATCTCAGCTTATTTTTGTCAACCCTCTGCCTGTACAGCCACAACCCCACCAGCACTTGACAGCAGATGGGGGAGCTGATGGTTTGGTGAAGGGGAGATGGATGGTGGTCAGAGCAAGACAGATGGACCTCTGCACTCTCCCTTCTCCTTTGTAAACAATTTTTGCCTTGAGAGAGTATGCGGGCAGAGGGAAAGTGAACTTCTTCTGTACTTTCCAAGGCTGCCTCACATGGAAAAAGAGGGGAGAGGGGGCTCTCATTAAAAACCAGTCGAGTCTGCCATTTTCCCTTTTACCTTTTCAATCTTTTTATAGTTTCAAATCATTAACTATCAGCGTGAAGCTCAAAGGTAGCGCTAGCCATCTATGAAACAGTGACACATTTGACAATAATGCTTTTGAAGAGCTTGTCACATCCTCTTCCCAAATCAGTCTCATTAATGCTCAGACTGTCTCTCTTTTCTCCCTACTTCTTTTCTCCTGATTTCTCTCTAATTAGCTTGGGTTTTTTATGCTCTCTCGTTCCACAGTTTGAGCTTAGAAAAAAAAAAAAAAGTAAAAAGAAAGCAAAAAGAAAGGAGGTGGATGTCATTTCCATGAACCCCAAGGCCAAGTTAATCAGGAGAATTAATGACTCTATTATCCATTAGACTTGGGGCTATGGTGCTTATATGGCAGCACCCAGCATTCTCCAATCTCATGCTTCTTCACTTTGCTCTCACAAATGTAAACTTTTGCTCTCCCCTGCAAGCACGCTCCCTGATCCAGTGAGCCCATCATGCTCCCCTTCAGCTGGTGGCTGCCATGACCAAGGAGGGCAGCCTGGGCACTTCAACAGGGAAGGTAGCAAAACTTACCATCTGAAACAAAGGAGATGGGCAAAAATGAGGTGGCACTGTTTTTAATTCTCTTTCTTGTATCTATCTCCCATGAGATAGGAGTAATAAAAGGGAAAGAGCTTTTGAGCCTGGACATGAGCTCCTGATGCCTTGGACAGGCAGTAAATTCCCCAGAACCATTTGCAGGTTTTACTTTGAGAATCCTCTCTGAAGCCCGTTCAGAACATGGCATCTCTGAGCCTTTCTGACGTGAGCTGCCCTGCCCTTCCATGTTGGGGGGTCTGTTCTGGCTGTTCTCAGTGTGGGTAGCATTTCAATCTGCTCTTTCCTCGCACCAGTCAGTGTGGCACTGCTGTGTTAAGTGAGGCCAGGTCCCAAACTGGGTCATTTGGGCAGTCTGTTCTCAGTCTGCCTTTCCTCACTTCTGGGACAAAGTAATGATCAGGCCCTGAGCTGATGGAGAGTTGCTCTTTTTGTGTCACTGAGTTTTGCATGGAAACTTTTCTTCTCTCATTCCAACTGCTTGATTCATAGTTTTAACAAAACTGCATTGCAGCCCCACTACCCTGCCCCCAGCTACCTCTGTTCCAGAAATGGCATACTTTTGTGATTAAATAAAGTATATGATAAGGAAGGACTTTGCTTGGCTTGAGAGGATAGCTTTATTTTCACACTTGTAACAAAAAAAAAGAGGCATGATCCCTAGGAAAGATTTGCACACCTGCTCTAGTCTGCAGCCACACAGCCTTAAAAATCAGTGGCAGCTCTGCCTTGATCTCACTAGGAGCAAACTGACTACTGGCAAGTGCCTCCTATTGAAGCAGCGCAGCAGGGCATCATCCATAGGGCTCAAACCTCCCAGAAGGCACAGTAGCCATCTTGAAAATGTTTCTGTGCTTCTGGAAATGCCACAATCCTTTTAGCCTGAGTGATCCCTGTGCTTTAAAGGAAACAGAAAATTGAGCTTTCCCTCACGCCCTTTGCACACTGAAGTGGTTTTGACGATAAAAACACAGCCTCTGCGCTGGGGTCAGGAGCCTCTCTCCACAGAAAAGTGCAGGATACCAAGCCCAAGCTGTATGAAGTATAAGCTGCTTGCACGGCAACTGATAGAGGCATTTTTGACTATCAGAAATAAAAGGCAAAAGACAAGTACTACACACCAGTGCACCCCAGAGAATCCAGAAAAATAGGTACCTTTTTGTATATGCACCCTTGTTAACTCCTTACATAGTTTTTAACTCTCATACACACAGGTCTTGCTACAGCAGAGATTCGAACCAAGGTGAGCCAAGACTGAACCCTGACTCTCCTTCTTTGCAGCATTGGATTAAAGAGGACAAAAATAGGAAGCCTCATCGAGGTGGCTGTGTGAGGTTTCATGCTTTTCCAGGGAACAAAAAGGCTGGGAGCAAGACCTCTTCCAACTCTTCTGCCTGCCATGGACTAGTTCTGTCTCTTATCAAGTTTTTTGCTCTAACTTCATTATGGTGATTACCTCCCTTTCTGGGTACTCAGCAGTGCTTATTTCAGACTCACCCCTGCACCACGTCCTCTTCCCTGTAGGTATGAAGGTTTCTGTTGCACTGTGCAGCTCTTCATGCTAAAGAAAATGCTTGCACATGCACTGCCACAATGAGCTCCAGTGTGCCAGATCCTTTCTATCAACCAAACTGTGTGGTTTGTAGGACTAAAACTTTGAATTGCAGCTGTGGCAATGGAAATTAACTGATTTGGGTGCAATTCTGATTTGTTCACTCAAGTAAGATCACCTCAAGAGCTTTGAGCTTGGTCACTCACTGATGCAAGTCCTTTCCTCTTTCTCTCATAAACTGTGACTTTGCACATGAGGCCATACCAGGTTCTGCAATGACAAGTTGAAAACATGGTTGCAAAAATACACAAGATGCCTCACATTATAATAATTATAATACACATTATAAAGCCTCAGTATCATTCATTCCACCACTCCTGTAATGCACTGCTGCAGAATAATGACAAGCACAGGTACAAGCAAGCAAGCACCCTCTCCCCATCCCATTACCCTTAGCTTTTCCCTTCTTTTGGGGGCCATTTCATAGCTTTCCAAGGTAATTCTTTGTCCTTCTTCAAAATGTGACCCTCCTTGTCAGCCATCACAGCTTTTTTGTGACTGCAGCCCCACCATGTGAGGATCTGGGTATGACCTGAGGAAGAATGGTAGTGCAGCTGGACCAAGAGTCTGCAAGTAAACAGCTGTTCAAGAAACAGGGCTATGGAGAACACCAGCTTCTCTACACAAGCTTTAACTCTCTGGTTTGAACATGGGACTTACCAAACCCTGTGAAAATAGCTTGAATATGGGTAAAATAAATGATAGAAAACTGAGTTCTTCCCCTCCTTTCCTGAATATTTGCTGCATCTCCTTAAAGTCACACAGGTTCTTCCTGAAGGACCCAATCCTCTGAAGCTAACGGCAGATGAACCTAAAGCAGACATGATATCACAGACCTGGCCTGTTTGGCACTTGACATTGCTAGCAGCTATACCCCAGCAGCGCTGCTGTCCTCATTACAATAGTTTGCCTAAGCCATTTGTGGCAGCTACAGCAGTATAACATACTTGCTGCTATATGTGTGCTCTGGGTTCCTCTTGTACTGCAAGCTCATCAGAGTCACTGCAGTCCTGGTGTCATCTTCCAAGGCTCAGTCCCATCTCTTTCATAGTCGGCATGAAAACCATGACTGCTTTGCAGGCTGCAGCACGGGGGCATACAAGCATGAGAATGACTGGCACTGGCATGAACTGCAGGAGAGCATTCTAGCATGGTACACAGAGGGGAATCCCTGAACCAAGGGCACCTTAGGGGAGGCTGAGATAGTTACCAGGAGCCTTCAGTTCACACAACAGCAGCTAACAGGACCTGGACAGGGCCCAGACTAATGATGGTCAAGCCTCCCTCCCCAGTATAAAAGAATCACTTAGACATGTATAAGTGTGCCATCACATGGCACATACAGGAAAACCAGGTGAGCAGGCGCTGTCAGCATGGGTATATGAAAGGCAGGTGCTGCCTAACTAACTTGATATCCTTCTATGATAAGGTGATACACTTAGTGGATGACAGAAAGGCTGTGGGTGTTGTCTACCTAGACTTTAGTAAAGCCTTTGACACCATTTCCCACAGCTTTCTCCAGCTCATGTCTTGGACAGGTCTACTCTTTGCTGGGTAAAAAGCTGGCTGGATCACCAAGCCCAAACAGTGGCTGTGAATGGAATTCAATCCAGTTGGCAGCCAGCCACAAGTGGTGCTCCCTAGAGTTCAGTACTGGGACGAGTTCTGTTTAATATCTGTATCAGTATCTGTTTAATATCTTTATCAATAATCTGGATGAGGTGATCAAGTGCACCCTCAGTAAATTTGCAGATGACACCAGGTTGGGCAGAAGTTGACCTGCTTGTAGGTTGCAAGGTTCTACAGAGGGATATGGGCAGGATCAATGGGCAGAGGCCAATTGTATGCGGTTCAACAAGGCAAAGTGCCACGTCCTGCACTTGGATCACAACAACCCCATGCAATGCACCAGGCTTGGGGAAAGGGGCTGTAAAGCTGCCCAATGGAAAAGGATCTGGGGGTGCTGATTGACAGAGCTGAACATGAGCCAGCTTGTGCCCAGGTAGCCAAGAAGGCCAAGAACATCCTGGTCTGTGTCAGCAATAGTGTGGTCAGAGATCATCTCCCTGTATTTGGCACTGGTGAAGCTGCACCTCAAATCCCATGCTCAGTTCTGGGCCCCTCACTACAAAAGAGACACTGAGGTGCTGGAACAGGTCCAGAGAAGGGCCATGAAGCCAGTGAAGGGTCTGAAGCACAAGAATGATGAGGAACAGCTGAGGGAACTGAGGTTGTTTAGTCTGGAGAAGAGAAGGCTCAGAGGGGACCTTACCGCTCTCTACAGCTACCTGAAAGGACGCTACAGTGAGGTGGGAGTTGCTTTCTTCTCCCAAGTTACAGTAACAGGGACAAGAGAAAATGGCCTTGAATCACATCGGAGAGGTTTAGATTGGATATTAGGACAAAATTCTTCACGGAAAATTGTTGTCAAGCATTGGAACAGGCTGCCCAGGGAAGTGGTTCAGTCACCCTCCCTAGAGGTATTTGAAAGATGCATAGATATAGCACTGAGGGACATGGTTTAGTGCTGGACTTGGCAGTGTTAGGTTAGCAGTTGAGCTCAATGACCTCAAAGTTCTTTTCCAAACTAAACAATTCCATGATTCTATGGAGAATTTTCTTAGATTAACTTCATAACAAAGCAGAAATTTTGGTCTCAAATTTTGCTGCAAAACAGGGAGTAAAGTACCCTGGTGGTCACTGGGGGAGAATAATAATGAGTGAAAATATTAGAATAAAATCCATGAGTAAAAACCAAGAAGCAGCATAGCCAATAACCAGCATTAGCATTTCTCCCACATGGAGACATTATTTCACCACCATATTTTTCACACACTGTTGTTTCAGGTTCACTGGACCGATGTGACTGCGCAATCGCTCCCCTCACCCAAAACTAAATTGACCTGAGAGAACATCTTTGATTTTATTGCCTTGCTTTCAATGCCTGCTCAGAATCCAGTGCTTCTTTAGATATAGCTTTAATATGCACTTTTCTAAAGTGCTTTCAATAGTAAATATAGCAGACCAGGGATAAATTTGGCCCAATGCATTTAACCACATGAAATAGAACTAAGGCACAGGGGACATCCTTGAGTTTCAACTCATCTGCCCCCAAAATCCATAATAATAATATTTTTATTTTAGCACTCATACCTGAAGGCCTCTAGGTACTTTAAAAAAATGTGTAGAGTAGTAAGAGCAATTTAGTCCCTAATACTTGCATATTTTAATTCATGGTAGATTATTATTCTGCTGCATACATATTGCTTTAGTCATCTACATTTTTATACCCTTTCTTTCTACTGTACAATTGAGTTGTTAACTATATTTATGGACTGCTGTACTTTCCCTGTACACCTATGCACCTTATTATTTATTCATAATCTCTCATTTCTCTTTGTTATTGTTCACAATATATATTTAAAATAATAATAAAGCTTAAACTCCAAATTTTGAATTTTTAAACTATTTTTTAAACTATGTTTAAACTATTTAAACTATGTTTATATAAAAAACCTGTTTATACTTTAAACTGAAAGGTAGTTTTACCTGTTTATATTTTAAGCTATTAAACTATCTAAACTTTTTAAACGCCATGTTAGTCTGCAACTGGTTTCATATCTGAGCAAGATGTACATTCTTAAAGGTTGGGGAAAGATCTATTTTAGAGTCACCAAGAAGGTGAAACATACTATCTACACTTATCTACACTAAATTATTACTATCAAATTTGGAAATTAATTTGATTTTCTTTAAGCATTTCCAAAACAGTTGTCACGTGATACCCATGTTCCAGGAAAAATGTGATAAGATATGCTGAAAAATAAACAGAACCACGTAATTTTTTCGATTCAGGATTAAAAGTGATAGTAATCAATCCACATTGGTACATGAATATTTGCTTTGTATGCATGTATGCTATCAATGGAGTGTTTCTACCCACCATTCAGCCTTGTCTAACAGACTGAATGGGTAAAATACATGTAACACCAAGAACCAAATACTTTAAGATATAAAGTATAATGAACTGCAGATGATGGCTGACTATTTGCACTACAAGGTAAACTAACCTCCCCCAAGCCAAGCGTCTCCCTTATATTAATTACTTTGTTACACCACACCAATTCCTCCATTGGAAGCATCAGGCTTCTTGTGCGTGGGTCTTTGATTTACCTAGAAATTACCTTCCACAAAAATAAACCTCAGCACTTTCACCTAGGTGGCTGGATAAACAGAAAGGACAGCCACCATACTTTATGATGGAGCAAACCTAAACTGGGGGAATCCCTTTCCTCCACAGCAATGTAAAACTCTTTTTGAAATGTGAAGAGGAGCGGGCACAAACACTGACACTCCTATTGCATGTCAGTGATTGATGGGCAAATGTAAATACTCACATTTCAATTCTTGTTTCTGATACTGCAAGGTAGCTCTCAAAAGCATAGGATATGTAGTCAGGCCTAAATACTAAACTGTTCCCATCATAAAATACAGAAAAATTGATAGCTGTGTGTTTCCAGCCAGCATCGTGTAAGCACAGGGTTAACTCCCTTGTTTAAACACCATGCAGCCTTAGAACTCTATGCACCTTTTAAATCTTGCAGTGCTACAGAAGCGATTCATCTTTTTATTATTTTTTATTTAACATGCAACTTATCACTACGGCAGCAGCTACACTGACAGCTTAGCTACCAGCTTCCCGGTTGGATTTCTTCTGCAGCCGGACAGCTAACGCGCTAGGCGAAGCTAAGCGCTTGGCTAGCAAGAGCAGCACGTCCTGTTACCCCAGCAGAGAACCCGGGTATCCGTCGGGCAGCCGCCTCAGCACACCAAAGCAAAGGTGCAGGTGTCACAGCAGGTCACAGGGTTCACAGCAGGGTACAGAGATCTCCTTCACGGCGGGCCTGAACCGCGCCTCCGTCCCTACTCCCAGCAGAGAAAAACAGCCTGTGTTGCCGGTGAAGGACGGCGCGGGGCAACCGCAGAGACCCATACGGACTAGAGAAGAAAACGCCGCGACGCTGATCGCCACCGCCCCAAAGCGGCGCGCGCAACCGCCTCTTTCCTCCCGCCCGAGCCGAATTTAAACTGCGTTACTATCCCTCGCGCGCGCAAAGCACTAACGCTGGTGTTTCTCTCGCGTCTCTCCCCTATTCCTCCTGGCAGCCAATAACAGGGCGGCTTTGTTCTCCTCTCTGCCAATCGGGGCGCGGTTTGTTGCTGGCTGAAAGAAGCCCTTCGTGCGCGCGCCTGCCCGTTAGGGAGCTAGGTTGCTGGCGCGGGGTAGACGAGTCCTCCTCCTCCGCTCTCTCCTCCCTCTCTTTTCCCCTCCGCCCCTTTTTCCTCTCCCCGCGCTTTGTTGGTGCCTCTGCCGGGAGGGTGGTGGTGGTGGCCGCGGTGGCCGGCGGCAATGCCTGAGTTCCTGGCGGATCCGTCGGTGCTGACCAAGGAGAAGCTGAAGAGCGAGCTAATCGCGAACAATGTGAGCCTGCCGGGCGGCGAGCAGCGCAAGGACGTGTATGTGCAGCTTTACCTGCAGCACCTCACCGCCCGCAACCCACCCGCCGCCGCGCAGCCCGACTTCTCCAGCGACGAGGAGCGGGAGCCCACGCCTCTCGGCGCCAGGAACCGCGGCGCTGCCGCCGGCCGGGTGAGTAGCGCCGTTCCGACCCTACGCCGGCGTCTTGGCTCCCACCCGTGTTCCCTCGGCTTTTCGGTGGCCTCGGGCCCGCTTTCCCGCCCGAACGGGCCTACCCCCCACACCGCCTGTCGGCCGCGGCTCCCCGCGCGTTCTCCGGTGTAGGGCCGGCTCCGCCTCTCCTCACTCGAGGCGCGGCTTGGCTAAGAGTGCGATCGTCCCCGGCGGGAACGGGGTTGGAGGCGCAGGCGTGCGTTGCCAGGAGCCCAACTGGGACCCGCGGGGCTGGGGCCGGATTCGTCTCCGCTTCGCGAGCAGTTTGTACGCTCCGCGGCGGCAGCGGCTGCGGAGTGGTTGGTCTCGGGTGGCCGCAGGGCGCGCCGGGCGGGGGGCCTCTCCAGCCGAGGAGGGAGAGGGCGATCGGGCGTGGAGCGTGAGACAAACCCGGACTGTGCGTTGAGAATCCTTTACTGGGGTTTGGCGGGCCGTCTCGAAAGTAAAATACTTGGGTCTTGGAGTAATAGAGCGGGAGAAACTGCATGGGGCTGTAGCTTACTTTGGAAAGATGATCCCCGACAGCTGTCTCGGTTGTCCTGGAGCAACGCTACTCCGTGTTAATATCTCCAGATGAAAGGGTGAAGCTGTTCCTTCGCAGCTTGTTTGTTTTGTTTAATGAAGTGGGGTGTTTCGTGTAAGGAGGGTCTGCTTAATGTTGCTGTCTCGTACATCTAAGCATGTGTCTTATAGCAGAGTGTCTTTGCTGCACGTTCAGTTGGTTCGCTGTTACTTGCTTTCTTAGGTAGACTTTCTTAGACAAACTTTATCCTGTAAGGGAAGAGGGAGGGAGCTGATGCCATTTAGAATTTTTTCCTTTGGGAAAATGCGATTTCCTGCTTAATAAGTGATCTGTAAGTTTGAATATATTGAATAAGCACTGTTAATTCATAATTCTAAGCTGTTAGGTCTCACATAAAGGCTTGTTATAACGATTGGCAGCTACCGGAGTTGTAATGTGTGTGGTATTACAAGTACTTAGTTAGATCTTAAATACTGTGTTTCAGAGCTCAGTTGTAAAGAGATTGCAGAGAAACGGACTTTTTTGAAGGTGTTTCATGCTTAAACCTTTAAAAAAAACTAACAAAGAGTTCTTGAATTAAGAAACTGAAAACCGCAACTAAAAGAGGAAGAGCTTTCCAACCAAATTATGTGCCTATCTTTAACATCTGTCCAATTCAAATAATTAACTAGCATTCACTGGAGAAACTTTACAGAGATCTGACTTAGTGGTTTGCCTGTAGCATTTGTGAGGTGCTGTTGAGTAAAGTAGGATGAGCTCGAATGTTGATGTGTTTCATGCTTGTAGAAGTTTCCTAACTGCTGAAGTTTTTAGATCTTTCTGACTTTCTCTTTCAGAGTGCTTAAGCTTAAACAACTCCAGGTGACTTTTTTTTTTTTATGTTTACAGAATGGGTGGTACTACTTCTGATAACAGTGTCTGAAAGGCTCTGTGCTGTTTCTGCTAATCTTGTGTGTTAATATCGGAGCACTGTATCATCATAACTTCTGTGAATATTCTAGTGGCAGTTGCTTGGATTTGGGTCTGTCGTGCAATTCCCCCTACCCATTTCTCCACTTTTATCCTCCCAAGAAAAGCTGGGGGTTGGGGAGGCAAAAAAACTTGCTTGCTGCTTTGTACAATTTAGGTAGCTGTGAAACTGCTTGTAGCTTGAGTAGCTGTTGTCCCTGTTAATGCCTTCTGGCACAAGGATGCTTCTCTAATTGGTTCTCCTTCCAGAAATGTGATATATAGGTCTCCAGAGTGACTTGTCCCCAAAGCTGTTGGAAGGGAGGAGAAGCAAAGTGAAGGAAGTCTGATGTCCAGGGGAGTAGGATTCTGGTACGGGAACAAAGTGAAATAGTTTGATAGGATGGAGAGGACAAGAGTGAAAGTGCTCAGACCTCTGAAAGAAGAGAATCCGGAAGCGGCAGAGGGAGGAAGCTAGGGCTGCAGGGCATTATGGAAAGGAGAAATAAAATAAAGGAATCCCATGTTTTCTGTAAGTCACTTAGTAGGCTCCAGAAAAAAAGTGGATTTGGCAACCTCTGTCTCTTATTCCTTAGTGCAACTTAATTGGTTTATCTTAGGTATTGCTTTTATGTGTTTATTTTAAAGGAGCAGAAAACAACTAGCACCGAATGCCTAAGGAAATAAAAGTACTTTGTGACGTACGTTAGAGTAATAACATCTCTTTTCTGTTACTAGGCTCAGAACCGAGTAACAAAATTGCAGTGCTTTATTAGTTCAATTTTTATGTGTATTACAGGTCTTAGAAATTGTAGTATTGGTGTGTGTACGTTGGGGGGGGAGCTTGTAAATCAGCTCTTTGAAACTTACAGGCAATCTGCTACTTAGTATGTTTCTGGAACACCAAAATACTTGACTATATTACAAAGATATCTGCTATGGAATTAAAAAATTTGGGTTGCTCTATTCAGTGTTACCTGTATCACTCTAAAAATTTGACTGTTGCTTAACTAGAAAATAGAAAAAGCCTCTTCAGTCCCAGTAAGTCAGTCAAGGCTAGTATTAACTGGTATGAATGTTTGAAAGAGCACTTACATAGGTTTGCATTTTGGAGGGTTGTGTCCCACTGTGCTTTCTGCTATTTCTTATGGTTTTGTGTTTCTTTGGATATAGCTTAATATTCTACAATCCTTAAAAAGCAACAAACAATTAAAAAAAATCCAAAATACCTAACCCAAATGAACTGATTTGGGAGTAAAGACTCACTCTCACTGTTGGAAGGAACGAATGAAGGAACGAATGCTGGATGTGTAGAGGGAAAGGCAGAAAAGGATCAGAATCACTCTTGGAGCAGAGAAATTGGTACTTTTGAGTAGAGAAGACCAACTCAAGTGAGATGCATAGTAAGTTTGTGCTTATACCAAGGCAATAGGTGTGAGGCCTTATCTTCCTGTGTGTGTGCCTGCTTGCGTGCAGATGCTTTGAGTGAGCAATGCTCTTGCTCAAGTCCTTGGAAGGTGTTGGGATCACAGCCAAAAAGTACTCTGTCCTTATTTTATGGGCACAGGTATCAAAGATGTACAAAATACATTTTTTATTAGGCTTTCAATGTGAAAAATGTAATGGGGATGCCATATTGGCCTGAATAAGGGTGATCTTGCCTTGTCAGTCATTGGAGAGTTTACCAGCAGCTGAGCCACCCCAGTTTTCCTCTAGGTCAGCTCGGAATTCTCTTTAGCAAGTGCAGAATTACAACCCTCTGTGAGCTGGCAACCAGTTGGGGTTTCAGTGCTCTTGTCTGTGTTATGGTGAACAGAGGGTAGAGCGGCTTGGAAGAGCGGGCGTGGCCTGTTGCTGGGGTGAGGGATGGGGCTGGCCACCAGGGAGGTGCTCTGGGGCTGCCTCCCCATGGCATCCTCTGGGTATGGGGGTTAAGGTGGAGAGGATGGGTATGCCTGTGGTGTTTGAGTTCATACCAGTACCTTACTTGAGCTCTAAACTGGCTTACGGATGCTGGGAGGTAAGGGGAGGAAGCACTGTTGTTCTTCAGGTGGATATGAGAGAAAAGTCCAAAGGAGTGCTCTGAATATCTGTGTTAAACTCACTAAAGAAACAGTAAATCTAACCCAGGTCTATTGATATTGACAGTTAATGTTTTGACATTGCCATAGTCCTTAGTAATTTTAAACTGTCTTTGCTGTCATTTTAGTGTACTTTTTTCTAAGTTCAAGGCATTTGATAATGCATTTAGGTGCACATTTTCTGTTGATAAAAACAATGCAGCAATGAGACAAAACCTCATAGTCTTAATTTGACTACAGACTCTTTTAAATTCATCACGCTTCTAACACAACTCTATCAATACTGCATCCAACCTTAATATGCTAGTGGTTTAAAGTTGATGTGTATAGTGATGCTGCTGCTGTTTCATTTATTCATATTTTGTATTATTCATATGAGTTTATTTTGACCTGTGTTTTATTTTGGTCCAGCAGTGAATGTACAGACTCATAGCATGCATGTATAAGCAGATCAAAGCTTATAGGGGTTTTATTAAGACCACGTTGTTTTCAGGCCCTGAAACTCATGCTTTAGACAAGCAAACTTTTGGAAATGAGGGGATTTTTTGGCACCTAAAGTTAAAAATCAGACTATCTTACTGTAGGAAGTAACTGGTTTTATACTTCATAATGTGATGCAGCAAAATCCCCTCCTATTGCGTAAAGTACAATTTGCTTTGTAGAAGATGACTTCAAGTGCAAAAAAGAAAATTACTAAATCGAAGTAAGATTAAATGTTAACCTACATATAGTTTGTATATATATTTATATATATAAAAAGAGCTGTCCTGTGAAATATCTGAAAGTATAATTTTAAATATTACCATTTCTTTAGATGGAGTACTTCTCTTTGGGAAGGGAGGAGAGGGCTCACTGCCTACATACTCTTACCAGGAGAAGAAAAGCTTTTAAAATCATGCTTGTTTGGGCCTTAGTCTGACAATACTCTCTGAAGGAGCTAGTTCCTTCATCTCTGCTTACATTTTTGAGCAACTTCTTTTCCCTAAGCCTATTTAGCGTAGTGGTATGTGAGCACAGTGGCTGGTGTGAGACACCTTTTAATTTTTTGTGGGGGAGAACTATCTGCTTCTGAATAATCCTGGTCCTGGGCAGCTATGGGGTGAATATGAGGACACATAGCTTGGAAAAAGTAGCTATGAAAAGGCATTTCTGTCTCCCTACAAGCATTGTTTTAAAGCTCATGTCAAAAATACCTTGACACTGTTACCAGACAGGACCTGTTCAGAACTTAAAATGTGTAGGTTTTTATGACTTGTCTTATTGTTGCATTTAATGTCCTGGAAGAATCTCTTCTGAAACACATGGAGTGATATTTTTGACTTTTAAAGTGATGATTTTAAAAATACCAGTTGGATGTCTCCTTCTCACTTCTGTTAATGAAAGTGTAATGAGAGCATCTGGACCTGAAGGACCTGTTTGAAAGTTTGTATCAGGGAAAGATTTTTTGTTTGTTTGCTGTTTTTGTTTGAGTGTTATGGGTTTGGTGTTCTGGTGTTTTTTTGTTGGTTTGTTTTTTTTTTAATCACTTGTTTTAATCAAGTAGCCTCAGCTCTTTGGGGTCAGAATGGTGTGGTAGTGATAATATCTGTAGCTGAGGTAACTATAGTTTAACCCCCTTCCCTATTGGAAGAGGGAAGCTAATGGAAAAACTGGTGATTTATGAAGATAGTGAGCATGGAAGGTGAAACTGTGTTTGGGTAGAGGAGAGACTTGTAAAGCATA
>JAVHNF010056551.1:0-11535 GCA_034783455.1 Micropsitta finschii
TCTTTTGTATAATGTTTTTAATTGGTTATTTTAAACTTTAAACGCCACATAGCTAAAATCTAGTAAGTAATGGATAAGGTAATCAAACAGTAGGGAATCGGTTTCCCTGGCAAAATCGTTATTTAAAAGCAGAATAGAAACATTTCCTTCAGCAAATGGAAGTGGGGCTGCTGACATCTTGTTCACAAAGTGAATGTTGTTCCCTGACCTCTTAGGGAGAGTAAAAGGGTCTCTCAAGTAGAATAGGTTACTGGAGGTAACCTTATTGCAGGACCGCCAGGTTAGTCACTGGGGCTACTTGATAGAGTTGTGGCTTTGTAAAATCAGTGTCGTAATGCTTTCTTTTCTCTGCTGTGTTGGGCAAAGGTAAATAAGTACAACTAATATTACTCAAACCCCAAACTTTACCAAACTTAAGCCACAAAATATTAATACAGCCCTAAATCTATTCCTGTATGTGGACAGAAAACCAGCTTTGCAGATGTGAGAAGGGAGTGCAGTGGCAGAACACTTGTTGCAACTATTCTGCTGTTTGGGGTGATTCATGGGGCAGGTGATGTTTTTTTCCAGCTAATAAAACTGTGAGAAGGCCAAAAACTTAACCATGGAGAAAACCCTAAAAATAAGTGGGGGACTGGTAAACTGAATTTTGGAAATCCATTGAGAGCATGTCCATCTCTAATTATTTGGCTAATTTGTGAAGTTCAAGTTACTTCATGAATAACAGACAAAACAAAGCCAGGATTCTGTGACTTTGTTCAATATCAGTCCTTTCAGATTCTACACCCAAATATGTTAGGTTCTGTCTTTTTCTCTGTATACTTGGGGATTTTTTCCTATATGCTAACGTACACAGCTGAGAAAAAGCCTTAGATTTGTCCTCAATATAGCTTTACATTTTCACTAAACTTGGTGGCGTGTTTTTTGTGGGTTTCTACACATCTGTCAGGTGCAGTTAATATTGGGCAGTGGGCCTAAAATTGCTGGGGCTACTGGTGAGAACAAAGAGAAGACAATTGTATAATTTTTTTCAATTAAAAACCACTGTTTTAAAGATTATAAGGTATAATGGCAGTGTTTTCATACCATTTACACCATATAATGCCAGTTTTACATCATTTAAAAAGATGGTATAAGAGTAACTCTGCCATCCAAATTACAGTTTTTACAGTCAAGATTCTTACTATCATACTTTCCAATGATCACTAACAGTTTGAAGTCTGTAATGTAAAGTATAAGAGGCTTTGTAGTGCTTTGCTGTATCTGAAAGTATATTTTAAATATCTTCATAGTTCAGGTTTGCAGATGGAGTGCCTGATGTTAAAGAAGAAAAAAAGGGTGAAGCTGAAAAAAGGTACATATCTGTGTTCTTCATGTAACCTGTGATACTCCGAGTTACTGTACAAATGAAATGTGATGTTTTTCCTGAAACACCATCAGCATTTTAATTCAGGTTTTCTGTATTACTGTGACTATGTGATGAAGAAAATAAATATGTGAAATAATACAGTTTCACTGTGCAAAGTACAAGACAGGTATAGCTGTAGCCTGACAGGACAATAGAGGTTGTTTTGTCCTCTGGCTAGTGATGAAATATATCCACTTTATGCCAGCGTCTTGCTTTGTCATCTCAATGTGAGTGTAGCATAAGATGCATCTCCAGCCACAATAGCACTTATCAGAACTTGAAAAAAAAAAAAATCAATTGAAACATTCAGCTTTTTTTTGTGCCTCTTGGGACTCCCTAAACTGGTGAAAGAATTGAAAGATCTCATTCAAATTCAGGCTGACAGATATTTGAACAGCAGTAGAAAAAGGCACTTAAAAGCGTGGCATGTGGGGTCAAGCATGTGCTCTGCTGTTCTGCTAGCTTCGAGCTGTGTTTACAGTGTTTGTTGTACGTACAGCTTGAAGTGTCAGGCTAAGAAACTTCATTGAACATCAGCCTAAACATGAAGCAGAATAAGGCTTTGTATAAAAAGTATACTTTAGTGATGTAATTCTCAAGTAATGAGAAGTAACAGGTATTTCAGAGTCATTTTCATAATAATCGAGAAACCTTGGCTGGGATAGAAGAGGGTATTGTTTTTTTCCAGCACCAGTTACATTTCAGTGACAGACTTGAAGTGCACCAGAATTTGGTTAAATAGAGAATATTGCATCTTTTCATTAATCCACTAGAGAGCTCCAGGCTCCTCCTTCTGGTAAAATACCCATTTAAATTTACCATAGTAGCATAAATAGTTCTTTATACTATAGGAAAGTAGACTATGCTGGATAAAATATGTGCAAGTGATACTGCATTACTTCCTTAGTTGAAATGGAGTGCAGCTAGAGAAGAGGCATTTATTTATTCTGTCATTTGGAGTCAAAGTATTTTCTGTAGTTTGATTCAAAAAATGTTACCATCGCAAAGTTTCAGCTAGAAGAAAATATAGTTACTGTTCTTATTTAGCAAACTCCACTTCTAATGATGCTGTTACTTAAAAAAAGGAAGTTGATCGTAAAGCTATATAGTTTACAGTTTCTCACAAAATTGTGTGTAGTTTCTTGTCTAGATTAAAAAGAGAGCTGAGATTGTTGTCCTGAAGGTAAGCTGCTATGAAAATCCTGTTGTGTCAGAGGCTAGCATCACAAGAAAGCAGAAAAAAATGTCATGGTGACTTGAAAATTCTGATTAACTACATCTGCAGATCTGGTTTTCTGTTTTTCTTCCTCTGGAGACTTGTACAGTTTAACAGCTAGACTAAAAATAAAGAATTTTGGTTTATTAGGTAGAATTTATTCTTCTCTACTGTAGCATTTGTATTTGAATCTCTGCTAAAACCAGCCTGAAATTTAGGAAAGATTTTCCTTTGGGAAGTATTAAATAGGTAGCCCTAATGGAATAGCAAGCCAGTTTCTGTCTCCAAAGAGCAAGCAGGCTGAAATGTCCTTTATACTGAACCTAGATTCTTAATTGAAGGAGAAGGGGGAGGAGGATCTCATGAAAGGGGGTTATTTTTTTCTCTAGCTTTATTTACAAATAAGAGATCACTAGGCATTTAGCTAGCAGTATTTTCAGCTTGTGTCAGAAAGCATCACATTTTAGTTGTTTAATTATCTGAAATGTACATATGTGGGAATAGTTGAAGGCAGAACAGAGTTGCCTTTGAAATCACCAAAGTGTTCTGCCAAGTAGAGCCAGTTATTAGGGAAGAAAACAGTTGGCTCTTCAAATGTAATTTCAAAAGCTTGGTAGATTACTTTGACAGGTATTACATAACAGGCTGCTGAAAAGTAGATGCTTCTTCAGAGGTGACAGAAATCATCTTAGTCTTCCTGTCAGCACAGTGGAAAAGAATTAGAAGTTGTTCACAGGTGTCTTTTCTCCTTATGTACTGAATTTCATATAGTTCCACTTAAAGACATAATAATCTCAGCCAAGATCATGATTGGACCAGGCAATGAGAGTAATGAAAGGAAAGTTGCTGGTACTGCTACTGTTTAAATTTACATCAAGGTTTGAAGTGTTTTGTCAATTGTTGAAGAAATTCTCAACTTTTATGTACTTATTCCTCCTTTTTTCAGTTTTTTAGTATATGGGAGAAGCACCTGTTTAATTTGACTAAACAGATTTTTGTTTTTCAATACTCAGCAGTGACTGTGAATACAAAGACCTTGTGAACTGTGGATTGCTATCAGGATTGCCACTGCCTGCCCCAAAAACAAATGTCCTCAGTGAAACTACAGAGATGGAAGCCCAGACAAATGGTATCGTATGCTGCTTTGGTGAACTTTCCAGAATTTATTTTTATGTGTGTTTTATTTACCTATAAAATCTTAAGGATTTTCTTCAATTCCTGAAGGCACTGGCTGGAGTTTATTTTAGTTTGCATACATAGAAGCAGAAATGCAGGCTCTCACATGAGAGGTGGGTCAGGTTTTTTTGTTTGGATTGGGATTTTTAGCATGATCCTATTTGGTAGGGTCAAATAGCAGTCATTCTCCGTTGGTATTTATGGTTCTTTGATACTTGAATGGTACAGGGAATGTGACTGCAGATTTTCTTGATTGGTTGTTATCTGTAGACAAAACTCGGTTAAGGGATTTGCCCAGCTTGCCAAAGGTCAGAACTTTGCTGTTTATGCCAATTCAAATGTTTGCAAGACATTCACTAGTCTGGATCAAGGAAATAATCCTAGATTTAATAAGCAGTACTTAATTTTTACCTGACATATTTCACACCTGGGACAGGTACTTCTTAAAAGTGTGCCTGCCACCAGAGAAATAATTCAATGGAACTGTAGTCAAAGTTCCTTTCTCTTTTTCTCTGCACAGAATAACTCCTAACATTAGGCCTTACATAAAAGCATAGTTTCATTTGCTGTACAAGGTAAAGAAAAACAGGAATTGATTGCTTATGGATAGATACTACATTCTGTTTCTTTGCAACAGCTGTTTTGGGAAATAATGTTTTTAGAATTATTGGTTAACATGAATGTTTGTAAACATGGATTTCTAGAACTGAGTTCACTGACAGAGGCTCTTGCTTAGTTTCAAATTATACTGCCAGTCTGAGCTTGTAGAACAACTTTATCACTATGTCTAACAATATTTTCAGGAAGTGCAAGAAACATAGATGCTATAAAAAGCAACTGTGAAATACGTCTCTAGACTGCAGTAGTTTGAAATTGCTCATGTCTTTGGCCTTAAGAGTGTATACACCTTATGAAGAGTTGTTCTAAATCTTCCTTTGTAAAATCATTTTAAACTGTTGCCAAAGCAAGAGTTTCTGTGCTAGGAGAGGGTAAAACAACCTTTTTCCCCTTAGAACTGTGCAGGCAGGATTGGCTAGTTCACTTTAGTGCTTGCTTTCCTACAAATTTGACATACAGTTGGCAGGGAGAGTACAAACTTGAAAAGACCTGCTCGTAAACTCTGTGCCATAGGGATGGCAAGAATCTGAAGGAAAGACCTCTAAGATCAAGTTCCCAGTGGCTTTGTTCTGTAGGTAGCGACTGACTCTATCCAAGGTCTTTGTCTGTCACTAAATTCATCCAAACCTGAATTTACCAAGTTGCCCACCATCACTGCACAGTTACACAGCTGGGGCAGTACATGGCATTCAGATATTTAATTGTTTTACATTATATTTGTCTTTCCTATACTGTGATAGCCTCCCTCTTTAAAAAGACATGCAGATTAAGAACCGTGTACCTAGTGCAAGTCTATACTACATGCACCATCATTGGATGGATGCTCTTTAGTATAACTATAGTTTGTCAGAAAGGGCTAAGCACACCCTGCCTTTTGAATAACCTCTTCTTTGAAGGGGCCAGATGGAAACCCTAGAAAGCAAGGCATTCAGAAGCTCTTGTTTCTCTTTAGATTTGGAGTTGAAAATACGAACTTTTATCTTCCATTAACACTTTATTTTTTCAGAGAAAGAGATCTGTTATCAATAATAGTTCTAAAAACAAGTTTTACAGTTAAGAGACCAGTAACTTACATTGGTCTTAAGCTTGATACTGTGCTGCTTAAAACAGAGAGTATGAAAGATTTTGTTTCAGTTTTGGAAGAGCAGTTAACTTTATGGCTAGTGATGTAGGAATGCAAAGATGACTGATAAAGTGGATTTGGTTGTGGTTTTTCTCCTTTTCAAATTAAAACTTCTGGATATTTTAATTCAGTTGATTTCCTTCTCTCTGTAAATTAGATTAAAACCCTGGATAAAGATGCAAAGTTTTTAATTTAAATGTGTTTATTCTTGACGGTTGTGTAAAGTCTCAATTTTAGGATAATTAAGAAAACTGTAACAAATGACTGGCTTTAGATTGTATTAATCAAATTTTCATTAATCATTGCTGTGATTTGAACAAACTATAAATATAAGGGAAATAAAGATAAATGAGAGTGGTTTCAGTATGATTTATTTTATTACATGATCCATTTATTGCTCTCATCCTAATTTTTAGATTACAGATTTTCAGGAAAAAGTCTTTTACTGCCATTGCAAAATTCTGGAGATTTTGAGACATGGAAGATGGAAAAAAATGCAGTTGTGAGTTGTTAAATCCTTAATGATCTCTGATCCTCTGGCACTAATTTTGTTATGGATATTCAGACAACTCTCCACGTATCTAGTCCGAAATTATGAATGTACGTACGTTTATTTTTCTACTCCTCTAAAGGTGTTAACACTGAGTAAGTACAATTTCTGAGAATAAAATCAATGATGAGGGGACAGCTATTGACAGCTGAGCTTTGTAGATTTATACTTAAGCAAAATCAGATAATGCTTTTTTGACTTGTTTTTGTATAACTGAAAAGCAGACAAGGTTTATCACATTTCAGACAGACTGCATTATCTATTATGCCTGGCACTGAAAAATAGTGAAGGAAATTGGTGCCCCAGAATCCTCAGACTCTTATCCAGAGCCATGCAGGAGTTTGTCATGTTTCTTCATCCTCTCTACTCTGACTCATTTGACAGTTCTTGCATTCTCTCTGTCTGTGGTCTTCAAGACAGATTTTTGTTGTATTAGACACTAACTAACACATGGCAAAGGATTGATCTTGGTCTGCTTTGAAATGCTGCAAATACAGTATACAAATGAGGGTTGTTTCAAAGGTTTAGTTGTAGATCACACTTTTTTTGCTTTTGTTGGTAATTTGTAGCTATTTTGAAATTCTCAAGAAAATCTGTGTGTTTGCTTTCAAAAAAAATTGTCTGTGGCTTTTATTCTGCTTGGTTTAATTTCATTTTATTTTAGGCTTCTCATTCAGTCCAACAGATCCTCGAGATGATTGAATTGCCCCGTAAATATTGCAGATTTTATTTCATGACTTTGCGGGGCTGTGAAAGAGCAAAATGTTGGTTTTGGCATGTTCCTGAACAAGGAGATGAAAAGGTAAAGAGCTTCATAGAAAAAAAGACAGATTGCAAGCATGGACACTTTTTAAATGCGAAACAACATCTTTTTTGTTCATTTATATGCAGAAAGGGAACAAATTTCAGCGATTGATGTATCAAAAATTCAGAAATTCTTCCTCTCAAGTCTTGTGAAGTGTTGGGTTTTGGTCTTGAGGGTTTTTTGTTTGGTTGGGGTTTTTTTGTGTTTGTTTGGGGTTTTTTAAGGTACAACTTTTAACTTGTCTTTTTAAGAAAATGGTGAAAGAGTTAAGTATTAGGCTGTACAAATACAGAGTAGTAGAATGGGGAAATTCTGAGACATTTCAGCAGTTCTGTCCCAAGCATTGGACACCTGTAAGCAAACCCAGGCTTTGTATGTATTCTTAAAGTCAAAAACCATCTGTGGTACATTACTTTCTGCAAGTAAACAAACAGCATCATGTTTGTTTAAAGATGCTGTAATCTCCTTAAATGTAGCAATAATTCTCATTATATTTACAAGCAAAAATATTTTTCCAGAGATGGTCAAAGTAGGTGTGTTTTCAAACCATTTAACAAAGAAATTATGACTCTGATACTTAGAACTGTGTAAGACAAGCTAATTGTGCTGTCATGTAAGATTTTGGCTGTATGAAACCAAGACTTAGGTGATTCTGTATATCACTCGGAAGCAATAAGACAACTAAACAAAAACAACTGCCTAAACTTGTCCTGATCTGGTCTGTCAAGATTTCTTTCTCATCTACCATCTCATTGATACAAGTACACTTTTATCATTGGTGTCAGTAAGTTAAAATCACACAATCAAAACGTAAAAAAATAACTTGTCATGAACCTGTTAGACATAAATACTTTTTTAAAAGTAGCATCTAATGGAGCTTACCCAAGTCCTTGATATCTTAAATATGCTGTGTCAATTTTTAAAATACATCATTGTTAATTCGGTTTTATTTTTCTGAGTGTTTTCTTTTGTCCTTTTTAAATCTCAGAAAAGAGATGTTTTTCTAGTGCTTTGTAACCCTTTTGAAAATTTGCATGACAGGTTAAAAATACTAAGATCATTTAACAGTAATTCTGTACGGGACATTTTCCCTTTTACTCAGTTGTAAAGGCTATAGAGAGTATAATTAATTTTCAGCTAGTTTGTATGAATTATGATGATTCATTATATACAGGCACATTAAGGAATTATATGCCTAAAACTATTAAAAATCTCTTCTGTTTTATTTTACTTGTGGTGCAGCACTCCAGCACACTTACTATTCTGCCCACCAAACCTAGCCTGACTTTCCTGGTAGTTTCAACATCTGCTTCAGGGTGGATTTATTTTGTTTGGTTTTAGAATTGTCCGTTTAAAAACTATAGTAGGCCAAGCACCTCATGGTGGCACCAAAGTACATAAATGGAAGACAGGTAAAGCAGCAACATCTTCATCAAATGCAGAGGAAATAAATGTCTTTAGGAACTGTTACGCAGACCACTTCCTTAGTACAGCGTTTTCAGTGATGATAGTTACAGGAATTTTCAGAGATAAGTACCTTTCCCCATAATGGATACTCCTTCCTTTACATTAAGTAGCTCTTTGATGCTTTAAGGCATAACTTACTAGAATTTCACTCTTCACAGTTGTGGCTGATCACGCAACACCGCAGTGATTTCATTCATAAAAACATATGTTTTGAAAGTCAGCACACTCTTGAGCTCAGCAAGTTCTACAAGTACCAGGTTTTTGGGGTTTTTTTTTTTAATGTCTTTAATTTCAAACAGTGAAATCTCTTTCGTATTAGGCAAAGCAAACCAAACTAGTAAGGCTGTGTTTTAAGTACGCCGCAAATTATTTAAAGGGGAGGATCTTAACAATGTGTATCAGTATCGGATAGGGGCGAGGGAGGTAAATAGGATGAAACCAGACTCTTGCCAGTGAGTCCCAGTCAAAGCATAAGAGGCAGTGAGCGTAAATTGTAAAGACAGGAAATGCAGTTTGGCTTGAATGACACTTCAGACTGTAGCATAGATAACTGTGCAGTTGCATAAGTGGTTTGAAAACACATCTTCATGCAAACTGTATTTCTTGGATGTTATTTTACCTTTGTGTACCTTGCTCATTAACCTTTTTGGACTCATAGCCATAAAAGAAATGTTTATTTTTTGTGACTTTTCGAACCTCTAACTGGAAACAGGATATAAAATAAGAAGATATGTGTCTTCATTAATGTCATCTTGCAACTTCAGGACCGTGGGTGTATGCTTCTGTTGTGGTTTGGGGTTTTTCTGTTTGGGTTTTGGGTGTTGTGGGGGCTTTGTTTTGGGGGATTTTTTGTTTGTGTGATCTGGTTTTGGTTTTATTTTTTAATCTGGCTTCCTCAAGAAATGAGACCTAAAAGTTGCACTGTCCTGTTACTTCTCTCTAACCGCCTTTAAAGAGATTTTTAACCTGTTGGTTAGTTTCATCCACATTTAACATGGAGTATGTGTCTCAAAGATGCCACAGGGTTCTTAAACAGAATCTGTTGTAAAAAGGATCCTGATTTTGATCTCAGCAAAAGGCTGCAGCATGGGGTTTTTACCCCTTATTAAACATTAAGATTGCAAACTGGGTGATGCTGAAGGACTTCATAAATTCTGGTGCTTGTTTTTCCGATTTAAGCATCTTTGTGTTACTGCAGTAGAACTGTGTTTTACTGTGTAGCCAGCTGCTTGTATAAGATAAACTGCCCTTTATTATGCTTTTTACTAAATTGTCATGTAAATGAGTTGTGGAATCAACTGATAGGTGACAGAACAGTGTCATCTATACCACCTTTTGAAAATAGGAATTGTCTCTTTTTATGTACTTTAATTTGAAATCTATTAGAGATTGTCACATTTTTACATGGTCTGTAGGTTCGTTACACCTTTTAAAATTAAAACAACTAAATCAGCTGAAGCCTCCTAGAGAAGCTGTGAATGAATAACACATTTACTTTCTTTTATAAATGTAATGTAACATGTCCCATGATTAAATATTACTACAACTGGATTTTCCAAGCAATTTCACTAATACTTGGAACAGTCAGAGCTCCAGATGCAATCTTAGCCTTTTTTTGGGAGTCAGTCCAAAGAAGGAGGAAAACACATTGCAAAAGAAAGCAAACCAATTTACATACTGTAAGCATGTGCTAAAGCTTGTTTTGGAAATGCCCTCAGCCACCTGGGATTGTAGGTTTGGATTAAATGAGTTAACTCACTGCCAAGTGACACTTCATATATATTAATGATGATTTTCCGAAAGGTATATCTTAGATGATGGTTCAACATGATGTTTCAAAATGAAAACAGTAAGTTTTATTTATATTCAACATACTTACATACATGGTCTTTGTGTTCTTTGACTTGATGATCTGAATAGGTTAATGATTTTAAAAAAGGAAAGATGTCTTGGCCACAAGCCAGTATCTTCTGCTTTGATGATAATTCATTTGCTGTGTAAGAAACATAGTTCTGAGTTTTTTCTTTTATGTCCTTATGAGTAATTCTTTGTGACTGTTGGTGTTACCAGCTTCACTTCTAGATGATTCTTTGACTTCTTAGTTGGAACATTAATGTAATTTTTGTTTGTCCCCTTTTCACCTTTTTTGCTTCCCTTTCACTGTTTACAGTATGCCACATCTATGCTAATTTCAAAGTAACTGTTTTCTAATTCTTTTTTTGTTTGCTGTAAGTATATATAAACACACACACACACACGTATTTGTCTCAGCAGCTCCTTTTTGAAACATTTCATCTACCTTATGTCCTTTTAACACTGCCTTTACCTACAGGCTCAATTACTTTCTTACACCGTTTGTCATCATCTGTGGGTTAAACAGACGCAATGTAAAGTTTGTTTCCTTATAGATCTCATGTTTGTGAGTAGTTCTTTGTTTGGCATAAACTGAAGTAACATTTTACTATGGATTTTTTTCCCCCTTTTTCTAGGTTTGCATGACAATACTTAGAACATACATTACTATCAAAGAATCAGGCCTTCTAAAACGTGCAGGTATGATGTAGTAGCTTTTGATGTATCTTTACTACTTAGCTTATTTAAAGAGAATTAAATAGGCTTTCAACAGAGAGTAAGAAATGCTGATTTTGAAGGAGTATATTCAATCCACATGTTCTCTTGTTCCAGTTGCTCACTGAAGCTCGGTATTCAGATACACAGTTATCTTGTGAGGTCATTATAAATCTTACATCCACAGAAAAGTAATTCAGCCTGAATGGAACTAGACTTGAGAGCAAAAATGAGTAACTTGGGAAGGGGGGAGGTTTAACAGAACAAAGTTTTGTTTAAGGTGCCTTTGAACACCCTGGCAAAATATTACAAATCCAAAAACTTTGGAATTAAGCTCTTGAAATGAAGTGTACCCAAACAGCTTTAGTTTAGGCCTTTCACATTATCTTCCATGCAAACAGCTATGATTAACACAGTTGATGCAGATCCATGTGAGCTTTTGAGTTCAGTCACAAAGGACTGAATTTCAGTCTGGTCTGTCAATTCCTTTTGTACCCGTCCTAAGCAGTCTTAAGTTTATGAAAGCTTATTAGAGCATAGCACAATGTGAACATGGGATCCAGTCAAGCCCTGTGTAGTATGTTCCCATGCTGAAATACTGAGC
>JAVHNF010056554.1:0-33512 GCA_034783455.1 Micropsitta finschii
CCGATCTGTTTTACACCATGTTGTGTCTAACTTCTGCTTGGCTTTGAAAGCATGAACAGTGTGTGTGAATGCAAGGAGGAAGTACTTGGTGTAAGTTTGTTTGTACTTGGGAGGTTTTTGATGCCGTTCCACGTGAGCTTCTTACACTTCCTAGACTAGAAAATGGTTACACCGATGCTTTGTTGTGCCATATTCAAATTAATTAGTGGTGGTTTGTTGTCCAAATGAGAAAGCATTTCAGATGAGGACTTTATAGGTCTTCGTAGGTGGTTGTTTCCATTAGTCTCTTAGGTGATGAACTGGAGAATGTAATTATAAAAACTGCAAGGCTGGTGAAACTTTTGGAGACTGAGACTGGTTCCTTTTGCTTTGGGTTAATGGTGAAGGAACAAAAATACAACAGGTTGGAGAAATTAACATGTGCGAAGGGAAAATGTAGTATTGCAGAAAACTTCCTAGATACCCTAGTGACATACGCAAACGTAGTAGACTCGTTCCCTGCTGTCTGCCATCCCTCTCTTGGATACAGTGGTGTGTATGCAAAAAATAGGAGGAAATTTTCCACTCTTCTTACGGCTAAAACTTCACTAGAAGTGAGCATCATGTCCTGTTTGGAGTGTCATGCTTAGGGATGAGCTGGAGAGATTCCAGCTTAAGCTCTAGAACAATAAGCTGTTTGAAAAACATGATCCACAAGGAAAAGATGAGGTGATTTGTGTTTCATTAGAAAAAGAGAAATCGTTTAAAGAGTGGGCAACCATGCTGATACTTTTTCAGTATGTCAGGCATTAACATCAGAGATGCCTGTGGCTAATTGCACTCTTCCAGGGAGCAGGATTAATTTCCAGCAAGAAAGTTTAAGGTTGTGGTGGTTGACTTGTTTGTTTGGGGTAGTTTTTCTTCTGTAAGAATACTTAATGAAAATAGTGGAAGAAGCTTGCTGGGGAAGTTGTTGCGTCTTGGTTGTGGGAGGTTTTGAAGAACAGGTTAGACAAACACCACTTATGGCATAGGTGTTACTTATCCACCTTCAGAGCAGAGCTGGAATGGTAACTTCTTAAGGTGCCCTCAGGTCTTTCCGCTTCAATTCTGTGGCTGTGCACATATATATGAGGCAAAACTGGAAACACAAAGATCTCCATATGCTTTTGATCTTCTAATTTGGTTTGCCTTTCACATTTTGAGCATCTGTAAATCACAGCACAAAATGGGAAGGAATCATTATCTTTATGTTCTATATTTCAATTTTGCCGCTTCAGACATGAAAAGACTTGCTGGCAGCAGAAGTGAAAGTTGGTGCTAATTCTCTTCCCTCCCTCTTTGCAGGTCGCCTGGTTGGTGCCCTGGATGCCGTGTTAGACTCTAACGCTCGTGTCGCTCCATTCCGAATTTTACTCCAAGTTCCAGGCTCACAGGTTTACTCTGCCATTGCATGTGGTGAGTTATTGAATGGATCAGAAGTTTACTGGGCCATAGCTATTGGTGAGTCACAGATGGAAAACCCCAAACCGATTCTGAGCATGGTCAGTGTCTGCATGTTCAAGAAGCTCAAGGTAACCTCAGCTAGTAGTGTGTGTGTGGAAAGCTATTGCCTATAGCTTGTTTTACTACCAAATTAATCTCTGGTTAAAATTCCAGATAGGAATTATGAAAAAGTGTTAACTAGGAGCATTACATTTCTATAGAAAGCTTGTTTAGCTGAGGGTGTTATGGTACTAATTTTCTCTCTTTTGCAAAGTAGTGTGGGTCTGTTCATAAGCTTATCTTTTCCCGCATCAGTAATAGCGCCTTACAGCAAGAAACTATTTATTCTAGGTTTTCACCAGTCTAGGCTTTCACTTGCTTACCGTGAAATGTCTTCCTGCAGTTGGTATAATGAAATATGACTGGAACTTTTGGAAGATGCTACACGATTTAGGAGATAAAGTTGTCATGGGAGAATGTCCAATTGCCTGGTCTGTTGTGCACTAATCCCTTTTGCAGTGTTTCTGCAACCTCTGAAGGTTGAGCTCATCTTCAGGAGAGTGATAACGATGTGAATTGCAGCAACCTTGCCACGGCACAGTAAAGATCATCTGAGTGCTCTTGTTCCATTAAACTCTTTTTGCTTGGCCGGTCTGCAGGGCTGTTCTTATCCCTTCTTTTCCAGCCTATAAAATCCTAGCACTGAAATTTACATCAGGTTTTCCTTTGGGAATGGTTCAAAGCTGCACCAGGGGAGGTTTGGACTAGACTTTGGGAACCATTTCTTTACCAAGACGGTGGTCAAACACTGGAACAGGATTCCTAGAAAGGAAGTTGGTATCCCAAGCATATCAGTGTTTAAAGGCATTTGGACAATGCCCCTAACAGCATGCTTTTAACATTTGGTCAGGCCTGAAGTCGTCAGGCAGTTGGACTAGATGATCATTGTGCATCCCTTCCACCTGAAAATGTTCTTTCTTACATATATCAAGCCATGAAATAGTTAGCTAATGTAAGTGTTGACATGTTGCTGATGGTGTTTGATATGGAAGTCCTTTAAATGGAAAGGGCAATCTATATGTTTGCCCCATTCCTCTGTACACTCTCATTCAGCATTTATTCTTTAGTTCAGCAGAGATCCCTCTGTATATTCCCCATTAATACTGGGAATTCTTCCCTGCACCAGATCTGTGTGAAGAAGCTTGCGTAAAGTCTGTTTGTGCTATTTTTGTTGTGGCTAGGTTTTCTTTGTTTTGCAATTGCTCTATGCAGTTGCATCTCTCCCTACCTCATCCTCTTTGCATTTAAACAATGCCATCTCATGGATGAATTCAAGAGCTTTGTGCTTACAAATCATCAAAGGCTTACAGTCCTCTATGAAGTCAGGTGGCTTTAACTGGGAAGGTAAACCCGTCTTGCTGTCATGAGCTTTTTGATCATTTGAATATATGTGAATTCCTTTCTGGGGCTGATCCTTGCCCTGTCCAGCCTCTTACTGTCCATGGGGTTATTTTTTTATATAAAAGGAACTATAAATCAAAAACTTGCCTGGTTGGAATGGTTCAGGATTTTTGTTGAGATAAACTTATCTGATTTAACGTTTTCTAAAATTCTCTTTGGCTCTTCTGAATGGATGCTCAGCCCTGAGAAAACGAGATTTATATCAACAGAATGGAAAGCAGAGGGCTCTGTTCTGTATGCTGTGTGGGGAGGACATACATGGCTGCTATTGCTGCACAGAAATGAAGAACCATGGTAGCAGAAGTTGTTTCTGGCTGGTGCTGGCAATAGGAGTTGGGGGAACAGCATCACCTGCCCTTTTCTTAGAAAGCTGGAAGGATTTTCCCTGTGCAGAAGTGGCCGTTGCTGCTTGCCCAGCTCTGCCCTGTCTGAGCAAGGTGCTTTGCTCAAACAGGATGTTAAGAGTTTTGTTGCTGGATTTGAGAGAAGCAGTGAGTCACATTAAGGTCCCTGCTGTATAATACCGTAAAGACAAGGAGCAGCTCTAGGAGCTCCTGCCAGTCTCCTGGTGTAATTTCATTAGGGATGGCCATCATGTCATTAGGCAGTTAATTAAAATGGCGTTTTGTAATTGTATGTTGGCAGTCCTCTGTTCCAGGAGCTGTAGGCTTAAATGATAATATATGTGTAAGGGTCAGATCTTCTGCAAATCAATGAGGGCTGCTAGGAAGTCTGGTCCCTGCCCAGCATGGCTGTTCTAGCAGAGATGCTTCAATCCAGATGGTTAATCATGTTATACCAGTACAGGAGAAAAAAAGAGGTTAATCTCAGCCTTAGCGTAGTCACTTGCAGTTTTCCTTTCAGAAGGCTTGTGGACAAAACAGAAAGCCCAAGTCCCAGTCAAGTGAAGCAGCTTTTGGGAGAGGGAGAGCAAAGGGGTTGGCAAAGAGTGGGTTTAAAGAAGAGACTAAGAAGAGTGAGGCTGTGGTTAGACTGCATATACATTTGGCACAGGCACATGAAGAAGACGGGTAAAAGGTGGAATAAAATGCTGTGCAAAGCATTGGCACAGGAAGAGGAATAAGGAGCCCCTGTGGGAGAAGGCCACTGCCAGATCCCAGGCTCAGAGCAGTGTGAACAGTGTGGATGCTGCTGTGAAAAGCTTCTTGCTCGTGGCCTGTTTCACAAGAGGAGCCCACCAGCACTCCCATATGATTGGTATCTTTTAGGTTGCTCAGAAATAACAATTCAATTCAGTATTTGTTTTGTGCAGCCATTTTAGTATAAAAATACTGCATTTCTGGTGTTCTTAACCACTGACACCACAGATGCAGTTTGTTTACTTTACCTAAAGGGCATCAAAGTGTCTCTTCTTTCATGATTTTTTTTTGTTTGACCTTGATTAATAATATTTATGAAGTTCCATCACAAGACCTTCCTGTCAAGGAAGTTAAAGCTTGGAAAGTTTCCCTGCCAGTTGGCATTCTGCATGGAAAACAGAGCAGGGAAAAGTGGAAAATCCTAGGCTAAATATATCGGTTTTTTGTTGTTAGGCAACATGTCGCATCTCTAAAACGTTTCATTTGTACACACAGATAAAATCTTGAGAAAATGGGTCTTCTATCTGACTCATTTTATCATTACATCCATCTGTGATTTGTATGTCTCTTGTTTCTTCCACTAGCAAGGCATGAGGAAAAGCAGCTTTCGTGGCCTTTACTTTTTCACCTGTAATATTTAATCTCCAGTAAGCTCTGGAGGGGCCAGATTGTCCTGTGTGTTGCCTGTCTTGACCTGGCTCTTCTGTCATTGTATTGTGCAGTGACAGTTCAGTTTCAAGCAGAAAGAGCCAAAGCAAATAGGTGGTGACTCAAATATTATTTCTGGAGTTAGTATGAACACATTGCATTTGAAACAACAACAGCAAAACCCTCAAATATATCCTTAGAGAAGGAAGCCTTAAAGAGGTGAAAACCTCTGTTTGTCCAAGATTTTGTGTTCACTGTATTTCTTCCCCAGACTGCTCTTGAGACCCTGTAGGTGTTTCTGAACCAAACTCTTTGATGTTTAGGTACTTCAGAGAGCTTTTCAAATAGGATGCAGATCATGACCATGTATATTCCTCTCAAAGGGTGTGCATATATGTGTGTGTGTGCTGTGTGTATGCGTGTGCACACGGAGGGGGGAGAGAGGAAGATCAGGAACTTTTGGGAACAGGACATAAATCAAAGGTTTCCAGTGGCTGCTTAAGGAGCGTCATGTCAGAATAAGCTGCACTCTGTTAGCTCAGGATGAAGTTTTGCTGGTTTTTCTGCTTCGACTTTTAATGCAGCATTTGCTGGCTGAGAGTGCTTGAGAAGATAAAGCTAAAAGCACTAAGACTAATTCTGTAAAACAATGAGGTTTTTGTTTTTCTCTAACTATACTGCTGTGAATGAGACTTTTTTGACCTGTTTGCTACCAAGAATTTTGAGGTTGAAAGTTCAGTTTCTTGTAATGAATTTATGAAGTAGTGTGTTTCATCACTTTCTTCCTTTCAATTTTATTTCATAGAATGAATTTCAGTTAAGTTACTTCTTGCTTTTCTAGGTGCCACTGCCGAAGAGATAAACCAGCACTGGGAATGGCTGGAACAAAACTTGCTCCATACTTTGTCTGTGTTTGACAATAAAGAAGATATTGTTAGCTTTGTGAAAGGGAAAGTGAAGGTAAGGAAACTGTCTTACTTTCACCCTTCCCTGCATGATTATGGGTTTATTAGAAATAATGTCATGAAGCTGTTGTCATTTGTATCTGGTTTTGTCCTTCTAGACCCCTGTTGTGGTTTAAACACACAGTCCCCACAGCACAGGGACAGGGGACAAGGCCCTGTGCAGTATCACCTGCATCATATGGATCTGGCATGGAAACTGATGGTGGCTTTGAAGGACATGGGAGTCATGGCAGGGCACTGCAGTGAGGGTTATGGGGCTGGACACAGGTTTGCAGAAATGAGCATCCTTTTGGATGCATAAAGAATTTTAAAAGTAAAAGAATTTTAAAAGTAAAAGAATTTGGTGACTAATGAATCACATTTAAAATAACAATGGCACGTGCAGTAAAACTCAGAAAGCCTGGTGTCCTGAGGAGCTCCAAGAGGAGCTCAGCGATGGCTGGCTGGGGTCCAGGTTTGCTGGTGACCACTGTACCTCAGGTCCTGCTGCAAGCTTTTCCTTACTAAGAGTTTTAATGAGGTGCTCTTCCCCAGTACTCCCTTTGTATTGGTCTGGGAAATCTGTAGGAATAACGATGTTTTTGGTGAATTTCAACCTTGCTGCTGTGATCTCAGAGGGCTCTGAAGCCGGGGAAGAAGGGGATGGAGAGGCAAAATGTCACCGTTCAAATCTTAGTGTTTATCCTGCACTTTGTCTAAGGGCACTGAAAGGCTCGAATACAGTTGATCTCTCTTGGTAATGCTGTGGCTGTTACCCAGCACAGCACATACTTAAAATTCTTCAGGTTTCATTAGTTATTGTTAAATCCAGGTTTTGGACCCCCTGCCTCTGCTGTGGACTTTTGGCATAGTAGGACTGCTTGGTAATTGCAAATTATACCAGGTGCTGTAACATACAGTTAAGTCTGAATGATACTTAACTCCCTCACTCTAATACCACTATTCACATTCTGATCACTTAATTATATTTATGTAAATATTCTTGAAACCATGTTTTTAATGGTTCCAAACATGTTACAAGTTGCTGACAGATGTCACTGCATTGCCTCTTCATAGGAAAATAGTACTGGTCAGTATGCACAGTTGTTACATTACCTTTGCTCTGTATACACCAAATGACAGCAATCATAAGCCACAGTGAAATTGTAAATAGATGTTTCTGCCAGTCATTGAAAAAGTTATAGCAAAAAAAAGGGCCCTAGAAATCATGATTTGGAAGCATTCAGAGTGAATGAATTCAGTGTGAGAGAGGCAAACACCCCAGAAATTTCTCCATTTGTGACAACTGCAAATCAGCTTGAGTTTCCTTGTAAGAAAGAGTTGTGTTACTAAAATTTGAATAGGTAAGCTTGTAGCAGCTTGCTGGAGTGTGAATACCATAGCTTTGTCCTGATGCATTATCTCGTTATGGACTCAGGCTCTGATTGCAGAGGAAACCAGCAGCAAGCTCGCCGAGCAGGAGGAAGACCCCGAGAAGTTCCGAGAAGCCCTGGTGAAATTTGAATCCAGATTTAATTTCCCTGAAGCAGAGAAGTTGATCACCTATTATTCCTGTTGCTGCTGGAAAGGAAAAGTTCCTCGGCAAGGCTGGCTTTATTTGAGCATCAATCACCTCTGCTTTTATTCCTTCTTCCTGGGCAAAGAATGTAAGTGTAAATGCATAAGAAATCTAATGATAGGGAGATGTATAACTATATTTCAAGGCAAGAGTAGCTAGGATTTTTATGAAAAGCGTATTTCAGCTCCGAAGTTTAGTTTCTGAGCGTTTTTTTGTTGTTCAGCTGAAAAATCCTGTGCAATTTAGTATTCACTTCAGCCTTTATGTTTTAGTATGAATCCAGTAATAAAAATGAGGCATGCAGATACAGCTGCTATCTGCTTGTTTTCCTTGCCAGGGTGAAGCAGCCTTAAAAAATAACAGATCTCTACAGATTCTGAAATAGAGACTTTTAGTGCCAGAAGTCGTGAGTGAGGACTGGTCCCTCTCCTAGGCAAGGAAGCAGAGTTGCTGCCAGGCAGCATGGGAAGGGCTGCTAGGGCCAGCTGCCTGCCTGAAAATAGCCCAGGAAACATAACAAGGCTGTGTTCTGGAGAGCCAGGTGAAAATGCAGTGTTTTTAAGGGAAAACAACAGCAATTTAGGGATTCCTTTGTGCTTCTGAATAGCAGTGCAGGAAGGTCACAAGGAGTGTGTCCTGGGGTATTTAGACCTTCAGACTGTTCAGTGAGCTGTAAGGCTTTGATCAAGGTGTTCCTCTACAAGGAAGGCTCAAGTGGTTATGAAAAGCCTGTCAGAATAGATATTAGATGGTAAAAGTGAATGTAGCCATTTAAACTCTATGGCATTTCTTTGTTTAGTGAGATTGTTCATGAACTGCATGTTTTAAGCTCTGTTTATCCTTCTAGAACTTCAGCAAGAACAGTAATATAAACCTGCACTGCTATAAATACAGCAAGAACTTTACCATTTACTGTCTGGATTTAATATTGGGATGGCTAGTCAAATAAAACTGTAGATTCAAAAATAAAGTACATTAATATAAAGATAAGAAAGATAGTAATTGGTAATTTCTAAGACTTAAAACATACAAAGACATACTTAGATCAAGAGGTCCTTTTTCCCCCTGGTATTATTTCAGGCCAGGTATTTTGTTGTATCTGCAAAACGTGGCAGAGTTAGATTTAAAATGTTTGTTGTTTGTTATAAAAACAGAAGTTGAGTTTTGCTGGGAAGACTGGAATAGAATCTCTTAAAACATGCAAGACATCAGAGTTCTTGTTTAATCTCCTTTTTTCTTCTGGCTAGTATTAAATAATATCCTTTCTCAATAATTTCTTCCTGCAGACTTTCTCCAATTAAATCTGATATATCCAGTTTGCCAAAGCAAAACCAATACTTAATAATGATAGATAATGGGAGAAGGAGGAGGGAGAGAGAGAAACCCCTTTATATTGCTCCAAAAATACTGTTTGTGCAGTGCCACAGGTTGTTAAATGATACTGGAAATACAACATCAGGTTGTATTATTTAAAAAGAAATCTCTTCTCATTTCGTTAATAATAATTCATTGTGAAAATACAAAAACCCCACAAACAACGACATGATTGTAAATTTCATTTTGACTGGGGAAAATACACCACTCATTCTCTGTTGCAGGCAGTTGCATTGTCTTTGTGTTTGCGTGCATTTGCATGGAAATCTGAAATAAAAACCTGGGTTTTTCTTGGTTTTGTTAAACAAATTTCCACAGCTCAGTGGGGAACATTATGTGCTGACATGCTTTCCATTTCTTCGATTCTGATAAAGAAAATTGCTGCTGTTTCAAAGCTAGTATTTTGTCACATTTGTAAGATACTGTTGTTACATTGAATAATCCAGGTTTACAATAGTTCTGGTTGCTACTGTTTGAGAAGCTGATGCTGATTATATGTAGAACAAGTGATTCATTGTCTCTTTTCTCAGGTAGCAATCAGAAATTAAATCTGGTTAAATCTGCTCTTGAAAATATTGCTAAGAAATCACATTTATTGCATTCTTCAATACAGCATAGGAAAGAAAAGACAATATATGGGTTGCAATAAAAATATTTCTTAAATGTGTTTTAAGTCTGTAAAAATCCCCCCCAAATTTTAGACTGCTTTCTGTTTATAGGCAAAGCATTAAGTCTTATGCTTCTGGCAAGTTTGTCCCCTTCCCCTTGTTTTATTTTATGTTGAGATGACCTGGAATGCAGTATTGGAACCTGTTTTCAGCTTCTCATAAAATTAACTTCTGGCTTATGCGAGCATAAACTCCATGGAACATTATTTCCCGGACAAGTCCCCTTTTACCTCAGCCTTGAAGTATTTGCAGGATTTCAGAGGCTGAGAACACCGGGTTTCTTGAAAGGGCATGCCAGGTTTCTTCACATTTATTAATTAAACTCATGTTTTTCTAAGACTTTGAAGACTCTGTACCTTTCATCAGTTGTTTGGGCCCCTTACAGTCCGCTGTGCTGTTTCTGTAACCAGCACTGTAGAGCCTATGTGATGCCGACCTGCTTGAACAATAGTGCTATTGCTATGGCGCTATTTAATCTTTCTTGCCTTGGCTGTTCTGGTGCAGATGATTTTATGACCATTCGCAACAGTTTGTGTGTGTTGACGCAGCTGTGCTTTATTTAAGTAAGAAAAAATGCAATCTGCAAATAATCCTGACAGCTGTGGTTCATGTAGTACAGAAAACTTGCTGAGGGTAGCTCCGTAGGTAATTAATGATCGTGGATAAGTGTCATATATGTTTGCTATTATGGCCTTTTTTATTGTTTTATTGGCATCAGGAGACCTGCTAGGGATGTTAGGGGGTGTATTCTTGATGTTACTGGCACAGAGAATCCTGGGAAGCTTCCAACAGTTGCTAAGAAGAAATTTAATCTATTTTAAAGTCCTTTGAGCCTAATTTCAACCCAGGGATCTGTATGAGAGAGGCAAGTAACATCCTGCAGTGGTTATCTAAAACAGGCCAATTCTTTTTACCGTTTGTATTTATATGACTCAGCGATGTTTAAGTACAAAGAACACTTTTTCTTTTCTATGAACAAGTCCAACTACAGTTAATGTTTAGGACAGATCTGGCTGTGCACCTTTTCAGTAAAAAGTAACCAAAATGGGAAGATCCCAAAACCTTGGCCCTAGGTGGCTTTTTTGTTTGAACACCCTCTTTATGGCAGTAACTAAACTCTATGAAAACGTCCATGTGTAAAAGCTTCCTGTTGTATGGAAGCTGTTAGCTTTGGTTTAAAATAAAAGTTAAAGTACCATACCTGTAATTTGTTTTCCACCTGCCTACAGTTTTATTTCTAGGTTACAGAGCCTTTCCCTGTTACCTTCATGCTCTTGAAACAAACTGTTCCTTCTGGTAGTAATGAAGCAGGCTGCAGAAGTGACTTGTAAAAGAGTTAGAGCACAGCGTATGGCAGGTATTCTGCAAAGGCAGAACTCCCCAGTCCAGTACTTCATATGAAAAGAAGTAAAATTTTGAGGGAGAGATTCTAAAAAAGGCAGTCTTTTGAAGTGGGAGAGAATGGGTGTAGAGTAGTAACAGGCATTTCAGCTTTTGCTTGGACTTTGTCTGCAAAAATGGGTCTCTCTCCTCTTCCAAAATGTTTGCATTTTATTCCTAATTTGCCTATTTCCCAAACCTGAAAAATGTAAGCAGAGTTTCCAACCCACTTTTGCCTTTTTCCTCTGATGTCAGTGAAACTTATCATTCCTTGGGTTGAGGTCCAGAAGCTGGAAAGAACCTCCAACGTCTTCATGACAGACACGGTCCGCGTCACCACCCCAAATAAAGAGCGTGACTTCTCCACGTTCCTCAATATTACTGAGGCTTTCAGGATCATGGAGCAACTGGCAGATGTGACACTCCGAAGGCTGCTGGATAATGAGATCTTTGAACTGGATCCAGGCCTACAGGATCCTACTCAGATTACCAAGAGGTAAAGAGCTAAATTGTTGTGTGAGCAGAGGTTCATTGGTGGGCTCTGTGGTTTGCTGTGTTAGCTGGGTAACATTTCAAAGCCTTACTTCATTGGGTGCAAAAGAGATTTTATAATGTATAATGGTGTATCCAATAGGTGCATTTGAACTGTGTACAGGTTTTATAGTCTTCCCTTAAACATCACTGTGGTTTTTTGTTTGTTTGTTTTAAAAGTACTGTTCCCCATAGGAGGGTGGATTGCAGCAAGGGATATTTTCCATCTTCCATGGAGAGCAACTTCATTTTGTTTATCATTTTGGCAATATGTAGGCTTTCCTAATGCCATCAATTCTGCAGAATTATTGCTTTTGATTGTATCTGAAACATGGAATTTCCCACAAGCATGATTGCTATAGCTGACTTAGAGGACAGGTTTTGGACCTAAAAACCCTGCAGGCAGTTGCAACAGATTACTGTGTGATTGTCAGCTCTACCCTTTGCATCTCCAAAATGCATCTCTACATTCCTCTCCCACTACAGAAATGCACTGGGCTTTCAGGGAGAAGATTGATAACTATTTGTCTGCTAGGAGCACAACGCACAACTCTGTTTTATTTGCTGTTGTGGGAAAGGGGAAGAGAAACTGCACAGAGGAATTTTAGGTGGGCAGGATGGAATAGCCCAAACTGGAATTTGCCAGGGGCATCAGGGTTGAGGTGCTGGGTTAAAATACTTCTTTTCTGAAGGGGGTGTGAATGGAGCTCTTATCCCCTCCTGACCCTTGCCTGCTCTTCCTTCCTCCCCCACTGCCAGGGGCATGAAGGGAATCACCTAGGTGTTGCTTCCTGGCTAAAACATATGGAGCCTGTGGTATCATTTCCCAAAAATCCAGAGACATGTCCAGTAGCCATTTTATTGTTTCCAAGGGGCATTTTTGCAGTGGTGTTGGGTATACATCTTGGCTAAACACTTCTGCAAGGTTTTGTAATGGAGTTTAAAAGACTAAAATGCACTTTCTCTGCCATTGTGTATGTACACACGATAAGGAAAATCACTGACACTGGGATTTCATCCATGATGTTGTCAAAGAATTCATTTGAGGTGATATAGTGGTGAGCAGCCATAAGCATCTTCACAGGGTTTTTGTTTTTTCATAGCCAGGGTTCCTTTAAACACAGGAGCAGCTGGTTTTTCCACAATGTACATGTAACTGGATGTTACTTTTGACCCAAGAAATGCAGGGTATGTACTTTAGCTAATGAAAAGAAACTAAAATTACAGTTGCAAGGAAAAGTGTGAGCTTAGTAATATGCTGTAATGAGGAGTTTCTCAGGGAATCAACCTTTAAGTACTTTGTGGCATTTTTGAGAAGGTGTATGAGTATTGGCAAACAAGCAACAGAAACCATCCCACACGTCTATTCAAACAGGTTTTCTCCTCACTTTCCATCTAACTCAAAGAAGTAGGGGTTGGGCAGAGGAAAAGGAAGTATAAAAATATATTTACTGGATAGTTCCTGGGCAAGATACTCTCTAACCTGTGCTGATGTGCTGTAACTTGAGATAGCAGAAGGGAAAATGTGGAAACATGGAAGATGCCAGAATCCCATTTCCTCTGCATGAATTAGGTGGTGGTTGGGTAAATTGCTTTTTCTGGTGCCCTTTGTAACACTTCACCAACCACTTTGATGTAAAGTGATTAAGCAAGACTGTAGTTTGAATAGTGGATAAACTGGTTTTTGATGCTGAAGTGTTTTGGGGGTGTTGAACTTTGTGTGTGAAGTTTTTGGTGCCACTTTTTTTCTGAAGCCATTTTAGTGCAAGAACAACTATTTTCCTCGTGACATTTTCCCCCTAATAATTGTCTTTGTTAGTTCTTGTGCATGATTTGGAAGCAAATAGCAGTCTATCAAAATGAAAGCAGTAATCCGCACATCATTAGAACCATTCCAGCTGTGTCAAATTACTGAAGCTGCTGTAGATTGCTTTTGTTTGTTAGGGTTTCTTCTGCAGGAGGCTCCTCTTTGTATATTTATTTTTGAAACGTGTTTTTAATAATGTCTGGATCTGCATATTCTACATCCTGAAAGCCAGAAACCTTTTCTACAGTTCCTGAGGTTCTTGGGGTCATCCTGCTGGCCAGTGGAAGTGTGATTAGGCACTTAGTCTGTGACACAAATTGTATGGTGGCCAGAGTCAAACAAGTTTTAATACAGCTTAATGAGAGGATAAGTCTTGGAACAATGGATTACAAAGGGATTAATGACAATTGAGTTAATTGCCATAAAAAGGAAAATAAAGCTGAAGTGTTTGATAATTACAAATACCACTTCTTGCACATATATTTGTGTGCCATCCAGTTTTACTGGAAACGTATGGTAACAGTATTTTCTTTTTTAATAGGAAGGTCACTAAAATCTCTGCTATTGCTTTCTTGTGCTTCTTATTTCCATCTCTTTCAGGATGCAGGAATACCCATTACATTCCTCAAACACAGTGAGGAAATTGGCCCAAGCAGGAAATAAGATTTACTACTGGTGTCAGAAAGGTTTCAAATGTACGATACTCAGAAAGGTTTCAAATGTACGATACTTTTCTCCAGGCTCTAACCCCTTTGGTTTCTTTTCTTAATGTCTAACTGTGAATTGCCAGAGAGGATGGCTTTGTTTCGTATGAAGGCAAAGAGGCTTTTTAACATTGATCTAAGATGAAAAGAAACTTTGAATTATCTTGAGTCCTAGTCACATTAACTCCTTCAGAGAAGGAATCCAAGAATGCTGTAAACCTTGAGCAACAAGGAGGATGTAACTAGAATGAACTTGCTTTCATTCCATCTGCCCAACAAAATCATTGGAAAAGACCTTTAAGGTTGGAAAAGACCTTTAAGGTCATTGAGTCCAACCATTAACCCAGCACTGCCAAGTCCATCAATAAACCACGTCCCTAAGCAACACATATACACATCTTTCAAAAACCTCCAGGGCAGGGTTTGGATTGTATCTCTCATGACAGATGATTGCCTAACCTGTTTTTAAGGATTTCCAGTAATGGAAATATCAGGATCCATGCCAATACTTCACTGTCCTATCACTAAAATGTCTTTCTGAAGTCTAACTTGAATCTTTTGTGCTGCTTTTTGAGTCTGATACTTCTCGTCCTGTCCAGTACTGTTAAAGAGTTCAGCTTCTTTAGAACAATCATTTGTATGTTTGGAGGTTGGTATGCATCTCCTTTATCTTTTCTTGTTTAAACTGCACTGCCCTAGTTAAGCAAGATTTTTCTTATCAGTCCTGATTTTAGCTCTTCTGCTTGCTCTTCTCTGGACATTCAGCACTTATCCTATGTGGCAGCAGGCATGGGGTGGTGGGATTCAGGACTGTTCCAGATGCATTGCAGGTGCTGACCCAGGCAGGAGCAGCATGACCATCTTTGCAGCAACATTGGATGCTCTTTAAGGTTCATCTGGATATCTAGTCTAAGTCATGCTTTGCCAAGAAAGATTGGGCCAGATGATCCTTGAGGTCCCTTCCAACCTGGTATTCTTATGATTCTATGATCTCCAGGACTGCTGTTCTTCATCTCAGTGGCCATGCATTTTTGCAGCCCAGCACAGTGTTCCTCTTCCTCCTATGAGCACGAGGCTGTTGGCTTATGTTCGGCTTGTGATCCTGTGTAACCTCTAGGTCTTTTCTTTTTGCTGAATGGCTGCTGGTACAGATGATCTCCATGCTGCATTTATGCAGCTTATGATGTACAGATGAAAATACATGTAATGCTTTGTTTGCACACCATCCCTAAGGTTTATGAATATAAATCTGAATCTGATCCTGTTCTTCTGCTCTTTAGCATCCACAAGTCTCACGACGTGAGAAAGTTTAATAACAACAATCTCTTGATCCAATCTCTTGTGCAGATTGCTGATGAAGAAGTTGAATGGAAGCTAGACCCCCTAAGGAGGTCCCCTTGATACATCCTTCCAATTTAGTGAGGAGCCTTTAAGGGCTGCTTTTTGGGGTACTCTTTTTCAACTGGCTTGGTACAACAGTTTTCACTTTAATGCAGTTTTATTAGTTACATTAGGAAATAACCAAGACTTTCATAAATTTTGGCTAAGACATCCATCGCATCTCCCCCATCTAGAAGTCAAGTGCACCTGTGACATAAGGGAATGATATTCAGTTTACACGTCTCTTGACAAATCCATGCTGGCTCTTCTCAGCTAACTTCTGGCTTGCTTACAAGGAGCCTTTCTTGCCACACGAGTTTGGCAGTTCTGCCAGTGAACAAGACGTATGTAATTGGATGTGTTATTTCCAAAATCTGTAACTTTCTGAGTCTGGATAGCAAGAAGAGTCTAGTAATTGGTTTCTAAAAGCAAGAGGTCAGCCAGTCTGGTAAGATTTTAGATAGGCAGCAAGTGACTCAGCAGAGCTAAAATCTTGCCAGGCTGACTTCTGTTAGACCTAAAGCAGAAAAAAACTTTTGACAGTGAGGACATCATTTTAAGTGTGCTGATACTTTTCGGCATTTTGTTAGTCTTGTGTGTTATTTCCTTTAATTTAAAACTCTTGGAAGGCAATGTAGGGGTCACGCACAGGGAGTTATCACAGTTCAGACTTGCCATTCACTTTGAAGTGCTCAAGTTGGAGGCAGTCCAGGATCCTGTAACATGAAAGTTGGGAGCTGTGCTTGAAAAGAATTGCTGAGTTTTCTGAAAAGCAGGGAACAAAGCGATTACATCTTCTCACCTTTTATTCTCCTGGTGCATGTGTTACTTGAAAACCAAACCAACATGGAAATGGATGAGTTAGGAGAGAAAATTTCAAACAGATTGAGCACAGGTAGGGAAGTTGCATTTCTATTTGGTGTTGGAGGCATTGTGAAACTCAAAATGGAAGCTGTGAGACCTGGTGATGTGGGCCAGTCACTGCATCTTTGCTGTATCATGTTAAACAATTGCCTGTCTTGTTTTAGGGGCTAATTTCATTTGTGGCTTTTTTGAGTTGTAGGTTGTTGTTTTGTTTTTTGTTTTACCCAGCTCTACTTCTATTTGACTGTGTTTATGAAGGGAAGCAATTGCTTTAAGCCCTAGAATTTGCTGGCCTAACAGGAAATATTTTCATGGTGTGCCACTTTCTAGTAAAATCTCGTGTTTGAGCCCACAGTGGAAGGTGCTGACAGCATTCCATCCCCATGCTACCATGTTTTCTTTCCGGGATCACTTGCACCAGCTGCCCCCTGTTTCAGCACTTGTCTTTGTGCAGCCCTGGCTGTGGTGTGCCCTCTGCGGTGGCCCTATGTGATCCTGTGTCATGAATCAGCAGGGGACAGGCAGTTCCAGGGATATTAGGATTCAGCCTTCCCCCAGTACAGGGTATGGGGGTTAGGTGCAGTGCTTGGTGAATTTACTTAGTTTCACATATGGGAAATGTTATTCTTCAGCTTAAAAACCAGTGGGTTCTTGCCTGAAAGGCCCAGCACCTGGAGCCTGCAGCACCTGGAGATGCAGCAAGATCCTGAAAACCCAGAAACTGTAGATTTTGGAGCATTAGGAACAGTCACCTCCTAAATAACAGCCACAGAGGTCCCACTCTTCCATGTAATGCCTCTTTTCACATAAAGGTATAGAAATTTTTGCAACCAAAAGATGCAGGGAGGGTCTTACCTTAGCACAATAGCAGCAGAACACAGCTCTACCCGGACCTGACTGCAGATGCTATCAGCAGTGTTCATCTGTGCTGTGCAGAAATGGAAAATATTTTAGTGGTGAGTTAACTAGGAGGCATATCCTGATCCAGCTTTGTCACAATAGCAGATCGCTGCGGGCACTTATCGGAGTTGCTCTCGCTGTGGAATTTTAACTCGGGAGCAACCTTTTTGTCTTCCTTCACAAAGGGGGTTTTTCTTTGTTCTGTGTGAAAAACAGGAGGCTATTTGTCTGTTTTGCTTGGATAATGTTTTTAAGGAAGATAATGCTTGAGAAGGAAACAGCAGCCAAGCGCTGGTCGAGCGTGTTCTGTCTTTTCTGTTGGTCTCAGATACAGATCCTCCCTTCGCAGGTCTTGGTTTGTTCTGGAATGTCTTCCTCCCTGCTTCAAATGGCTTTAGATTTCTCTATGGGTTAAACTGAAGTAATAAAAACCCCAAACCAAACAATTGGTTTACATACTGAAGCAGAGGCTTCATCTCTCTCACCTTAAACAGCAGGGCTGGGGTGAGGGGGAAGTATCAGCAGGAGGGTTTGGGAAGGAATGGAGAGGGGATTTACAACATCAAGGTACCACTCCCTGTTGTACTTCAGCCCACGCTTAAAATTCTTTCAGTGGAACAAAGTCAAGGTTTTTGTTTTTTGCCCTGTTTCTTTTTTAATTCCCCCAAGGTGAATCATGTTTGGAAGAATTTGCTTGCAGTAAAGAAAAGCACAGAATTTAAGCCCTAATGATTCTGTAGCTGCTGTTTGTGAGCTAATAGCTGCGGTCTGTTTATAATGTAATTGCAAAGATCTTTAAATTACTGCAGACTTCGCCATTGAAAAAGGAGGAGAAAAAAAACCCCAGTCCCCAAAGCCAAGTCTGTATAAGCATAGCTCAGTAATGAAAGCTTAATTTATTTAAACTTTTTCCCTCCATGTAAATGTGGATGGGTGACTGGAAGGAAGCCAAGTCCAAATTGAATGTAACTGGTGCTGTTATTCCCAGCTGAGTCTTTTAAGTGACCTGAAACCATTCTGCATTTTGCAAGTGCTCTGAGGGCTCTAAGAGGCTGATACCTCTGCAAGTCAAGGATTTGGTGATTATAAATACCACATCATTACTGATGGCATTGGAACTCATTGAGCAAATGCATTACTTTGAGATGCAGGTGCAAATCCCTGGGGTGATGTTGGTAATGCTCTTGGGAAGGGAAACGAGGAACATAAACCTCATCTCTGTTGCTCAATGTACATTCATCAGATGAAAAATTTTGTTATCTTGTGGGCACTGAAATCTGTAACTCTGAGGCTGGAAATTCATACAGCAGCCATAGAAAATGCATGGTTAAATAATAATTAAAAAGACTCCAACAAACTAGCTAATTTAAATTTGTGTCCTTTCCTTTCCTAGTCACCACAGGAGTTGCTTTTGACCTTAATGTTAAACAAGCAAGTGTTGATAATGATTCTTTTTTATTATTTCAAAATCAGTCTTTTGTCAGTCTGTTCACATGGGCAGTGAAGATTGGCGTGGTGGTGCTTTTATTCTGTATCCCTCGCTCTTGGTGAGGCTACCAAGAAAAGCAAAGCTTGAGTTGGATGTCCTGGCTTTCGGGGTCTTGTGATTCCCTCTCACTGTTTTCTCTTAAGGGATCTTGAAGCCAGAGCCCAGAATGAATTCTTTCGGGCCTTCTTCAGATTACCCAGGAAGGAGAAGCTGCATGAAGTTGTAGACTGTTCTCTCTGGACGCCGTTTAGTCGCTGTCACACAGCAGGAAGGATGTATACTTCAGACAGTTATATCTGTTTTGCCAGCAAAGAAAATGGCTGCTGCAATGTTATCATCCCACTTAGAGAGGTAGAGTTGTTTGTTTCATTTCAGGTCCTTATCTGCCTTTTTCTACTGCAAGCATCCACTGTCACCTGACTTACCTGCAAACTATTGTTTGATGAAAAAGAGTAGGATGCTTGTGTGTATCTTGCCTATGAGATTGTTGTACAGCTTGTTTTGGGGTTCATTAGGCCATGAGTTCCTAAAAATATGGGTGATTCAACATGATCTTCAAAGCGAAGTACAGACAGTTAATGCAGCAGGACAGCACAGCAAAAGCAGAGTGTGCTCAGGCCAAGACTTGGACCCTCCCAGCTCCGCAAACACATCCAGCTTAATGTGATGGAGACTTCAGCTTGGGCCCTTTCTGGCATCATAAAAGCATCCTTGCCTGAGATCAACACTTTGAAGTGTTGAAGCTCTCCCTCCATAGACACACTCTAGCAAACCTGTGGATACTTTGCAAACTGTAGGGCAGAGAGAAAAAGGAAATGTTCTGGATGCAGTGACGAGCTGCCAAATTTACATGAAATCAGAGACTTATTTAAATGGAGGGAGAGCACATGGGAAGGTGGTGGGAGTAGAAGAGAAGGAAGCTGTCAGCAAACACCTGCCTGATCTGCTATGGATACAAGGCTGTTATGATCTCTTAATTAAAGCTTTCCTTTCATCCTCAACTAATAACAGAGTAACATCCAAATGATATTCTAACTGTGGCAACTTACCTTCCACTGTTACAGAAACAGAAAACAGTAAGAGAACAATGTTACCTACTTAATCAGAAACAACAAAACAACTGTTTTCCCCCATCTTCAAAAGTGTGAAAGCAAATTTCCTGCTCCATCCCCCAGCATGTGAGCAAGTTGATGCTTTTTCAGATCTTGATTTAATCATACTCCCCTTTTCTTATCTTTCCCCTCAGCCCATTCTGCAGGAGTGGGCCACAAAATCATTAAAAAAAAAATAAATAATAAAATGCAGGGATACTCTTTTGGTGCCTGCATTGAGCTTCTAAGGAGACCGCGAGCTTCAGGTGGTAGGATGTGTCTGATCAAGGAAACCTGGAGACCTTACTAACACTCTTCCAATACCTAAAGGGGGCCTACAAGAAATCTGGAGAGGGACTTTTTATAAAGGCGTGAAGTGACAGGACAAGGAGGAATGGCTTTAAACTGACAGAGGATAGAGTTAGATTGGACATTAGGAATTAGAATTAGATCAGATATTAGGATTTAGACATTAGGAAATTCTTCACTGTGAGCATGATGAGATACTGGCACAGGTTGCCCAGAGAAGCCGTGGCTGCCCCACCCTGGCAGTGTTCAAAGCCAGGTTGGATGGGACTTTGAGCAACCCAGTCTATTGGAAGGTGTCCCTACTTATGGCAGGGGGGTGGAACTGGATGATCTTTAAGGTCCCTTCCAACGTTAACCATTGTATGATTCTTGTAACCATGTTTAAAGCATGTGTGCATATGTGTTTGCACATTTTGGCACATGTAGAATATTTGAAGATGTGTAAGTGGAAGTGGTGCATAACGTGTTTTCTATGTTTCTGGAAAAGGTAATCAGTATTGAGAAGATGGAGGACACAAGCCTTCTCCCTAATCCCATCATTGTTAGCATAAGGAGCAAGACGGCCTTTCAGTTCATTGAGCTGAAGGACCGGGATACTTTGGTGGAGAATCTGCTCCAGAGGCTAAAAGAAGTGAACTCCAGCAACCCAGTGCACTGTAACAACTTGCACAATAAGAACCAGGTACTGAACGTCTGAATCTTTTAGGAGTATGAATTCAGTGTGTTTATCCATTGGTCTGTTGTCCTGTCTTCCTCAGGCGGTTGATCTTGGGCTAGTACTTGTGTGATGCCTTCTTTAAAGACCTGCCTGATAGGGATGGAATGCACCCAGAGCATGGTTGTGATTGACATATGTTGGGGGGAGCAGTGAATATAGCATCACAGAATGGTTTGGGTTGGAAAGGTCCTTTAAAGGTCATCTAGTCTACCCACCCTGCAGTGAGCAGGGATATGGTAGGGAGCAGAGTGAGGGACACCTCAACAGTCTGGAGGAATAGGATGAAGAGACCTCGTGAAGTTCAACAAAAGCAAATGTGATGCCTGACAGAGTAGCCCCATGCAAAAGGAGGGGCTGAAGGATAGAGAAGAGCCATGTGGAAAAGACCGGGGGGGTCCTGGTGAACAACAGCAGGTTGAGCTTTTATAAGTGAGCAGTATGCTCATATCATGGAGGGCCAAGAGCGTTTGGGGTTGAACTAGCAGGACTGTAAGCAGCAGGTCAAGGGATATTATTGTTCCCTTTCATTCAGCACTTCTGAGGCTGATCAGCAGTACTGAGTTCAGTTTTGACTCTGCCTCTCCACACAAGAAAAGTGTTGACAGATTGGATTAAGTCTAGTGGAGAGCTAAAAGATGGTCAGGGCTGGAGCACGTGCTTTATGAGGAGAGGTTGATGGAGCAGGTCTTGTTCAGCCTGTCTTCTACTAGCTAATGTGGAGTTACGGAGAAGATGGAGCCAGAGACGTCTTGGAGGTGCCAGCTGAAAGATGGGCAGCAACAGTCCCAAAATGTAGCAAGGGGAAGTCCAAATAGATGAAAAGAGAAAGATTTCCCCTCAAGAGTAGGCAGAGCTGGACCAGGCTGCCCAGAGAAGCTGTGGATTCACCTCCCTTGGAGCTACTCAACATGAGTGGACATAGCCTCCAGCAACCTGGTCTGAGGGGCCCTGCTTTGAGCAAGGGATTGAAAAAGATGGTGTCCCCTGACCTAAATTGTTCTATGATTCTGTTTTTCAGTTCTTAACCGAAGTAGAAGATTGTTTGGTAGCTTATCATCAAGGACTCTTAGAGTTTACTAATAACTTCTTTTTTAAAGGAACAGCCCTTTCCCTGACATACAAATGAATGAGAATTTTCATAAGGTCTTGAGTAAGGTGTGAAAGGTTTTGATGCAGAAAGCAAAAGCTAACCCAGCTGTGTCTTAAAGATAGCTGGGGACATAGTTTTTAGCCTCTTCTCAGTCATTACTGCTTTGACTCTGCGTTGCAGAACAGTTCTGCCTTTGGATCCACATGCATGCTTGGGGACAGTGAGCCTGTGCGTCTGGGAACAGAGGCTTCACAAAGTGAGGAGAGAAGCGAATGTGGAAAGGACAGCAGTTATTTGCTCAATGCAGAAGCGCTAAGATCGGACTTCCATCAGTCAGGAATAGTGGGCCTGGAATTTGGAAAGGTATGTAACATCTGGGGGAAGTGGTAGCAGCTGGTGGTCTGGGGCTTTTTTTGTTTGTTTTTTTAAGTCTGGGGTGACATTGAAACAGATATTAATTTTTAGTAAAATGAACTCTGTATTGGCTGGAGAAATCAGTTATGGGATAACGGCTTTTCCATTTGCTTGGAGTTTTTTCCTCTTCATTTCTTTCTCATGAATATTTATATTTTTTTCTCCCTGTGTGGTGAATTGAATATGCAAAGTGGGGAAAGCTGTAGTCCTTAGAGCAGACTTCCCATTTCCGTTGATATTGGAAATACCTTGTGGGATTTCTAATATGCAAAATATTTCTGTTTACCAGTTCTCACATGCACGTGATTTGTTCTTTTAAAACATAACTTCTTGTTCCCAGTCTAGGGAGCAAATCAAGGAGAGCCTGTGGGATGACCATTTTGTAGAATATGGCAGAACTGTGTGCATGTTCCGCACAGAGAAGATCAGAAAACTTGTTGCTATGGGAATCCCTGAATCCTTAAGAGGCAAACTCTGGCTGCTTTTCTCAGGTGGGCAAGCTTAGAAATGCTGGCTGTAGTCATCATCCGATTCTGAACACGGCAAAACCTTTAGGCAAGAAATTTAGGCAATTAAATGTTGTTTTCATGGCGCTTATGATAACTGCTTAACAGGAGAGAGATGACCTGAACTGAATTAATAAATGCAAGGAAGTAGCTAGGTAGATTTGTAAAAAATCTATCTCAAGATGACAGGCATAATGTGCAGAAAAATTGAAATAACGTCATCTTCATCGTGTAGTTTAAAATTAACATCATGGTTGTATAAAATAATGTTCATCTTCAAGCAGCAATTAGATTGTAGCATAAATATTGATTTAACCCTAGGCAAATCAAATTATTGCAAAATAAGGGCATCAGCAGTCCTGCTGCTGCTTCTTGTTGAACGTTGACAGGGGGAATAGAAGCTAGAGATGGAAAAAATAACTCGTTTCATACACATATCTGTCCGAACCAGAATGTGCCTACAATATGATCTCAAGTTCAGTCCTTAATCCAGTATATGACATGTTCAAACATTTGCAAGAAGTCGTGGTTTTCTTCCTTGGAGGGTGTGAACAGTGCTGAGTACATTTCTCCCTGTAATACTCTGCTGGGGAAGTTTCCTGCTCAGTGTCAGTATTAAGGTGTTTTGAATGATGTTGTGTCATGCAAGCTTTGCTAATATTTATTTTGTCTTCTCCTGGGACTTTATTTCTTTCACTGGTCTGGAAATTTCACTAAATTCACAAACCCTGGGGAAAGCCATCTTGCTTACATCCTTTTGCACAGTAATTCCCACAGCACCAAGTTTAGCATCATCCTAATCCACTTTGTGTTTTCCTCTCTCTCTCTCTCTTCCTGTTGCCTTCAGACGCCGTGACGGATCTTGCCTCGCATCCTGGTTACTATGTACATTTGGTGGAGGCGTCCATGGGCAAGTGCTGCATGGCGACAGAGGAGATCGAGCGTGACCTCCACCGCTCGCTGCCTGAGCACCCTGCCTTCCAGAGTGAGACAGGAATAGCTGCCCTAAGGAGAGTGCTCACGGCGTATGCGCATAGGAACCCTAAAATTGGATACTGCCAGGTGAAAACCCCCAGTGGGATGATGCTCATTGCTCCTTTACCTCTTTCCTCTCTCCCAGTTTTATTGTACTCTTGGGAGTATTTTTAATGTTGGTTTTGATAAATAATGTCCTTCTAGTTAGGAAAAGACATAATTTTAGCTGCTAAATATAACTTACTCTGGAAAACAAGTGCATAGGCTTAACTGAGGGCTTTGGCTTAACTCAAGTGTTCCCTGAGCAGTTTGCAAATTGCATTTAAAGAGGGAAAAAAGTTGGGTTTGATGCTTCTCTGTGTTCAAAAGTGTTTTTCTTGTACAATACTTAGAGACAGTGCAAACTAGATGAGATTCACCTAGAGCATGGGGGCAGAGGTTTAATGAATTAAAGTTCTGCCTCTTTCTTCCCAAAGTGATGACAAATTACTAAAGTACTTTGCCCAGCGGCCAGCTAAAATAATAACTTTACCTTCTGTGCAGCTCCCTGAATTCTGATTGATATCAGACTGGTCATGCAGGAAGGAGCAGACAGCAGCCCCAAAATGTATTACACTATCAGTTGCCTACTTTTTATCTGTGCAAATCCAATACTGTGTTTTTCTCCACTATTTCCTATTGCTCTTATGAACAGCAGTGTGCATGAGCTTGAAAAACTTGTTATGCCTGTAGGTTGCAACTATGTGTTCGCTGTCTGTTACCTTTCTCTTTCTGTTTAGGGTTTCTTTGCTGGTTCTTTGTTTCAGTTTACATCATGTTAGGCTACTTTTCTCTCTTTAAAATGAGCCACAATGTAGCTTTTGTCAGTAGGATTTGCTGTCATTAACAAATCCCATTTTCTTCTTTGCCCTTGTAAGTCTATGAATATTTTGACCTCCGTGTTGCTGTTGTATGCCAAAGAGGAAGAAGCCTTTTGGCTGCTGGTTGCTGTGTGCGAGCGAATGCTGCCGGATTACTTCAATCACCGAGTGATAGGTGAGCTTGTGCCTCTCTTCTTGCTAACTGGGAAAGGGCAACTGAATGGCACTGGGGTGAGTGAATTACTCAGGGTCTTCTGAGATCTAGAACCCACAGGTGAGGTGGTCCATTGACTTGTGCAGTGTGGGCAGCAGTGGCTGCTGCTCAGGTTCCAGCTAGGGTTGGTTTTGGTTTGAAGGGTTTGACCTGCAAGAACTACAAATATATGCTCAATTTTACAGTTTATTTTTTACCTGTTGGTCAGAAGGCAGTGACGCTTTTGCCTGTTAAGTAAAAATAGAAGAGCTTGCATATCTTGGTTAGGCGTACGTGTTCAGTATTGGAGACTCAAGCTGTTTAAGATGAACCTAGGAAAGATCTGCTAGGGTAGCTATTTCTGATCTGACCCATCTGAATTGCCTGGCTGCTGGAGCAATACAGGCTTGCATCTGAACTGGCCCTTTGTAATGAGGGTTGATACAAAGCCCTCAGAATGTTAGATGCTGCATTAAGAAACGAAGCTCAATCCTTCTTTAGCGTGTGCCTTCTACTGCATGTGCTATGTCTTCTGTTACTTTCAGTGCAACTATTTTTAAGACTGTTGTGCAAAGTCTGGCTGCCTAATGCACAGAAAGAGAAGGGCTGAGCAGCTTGAGGCAGTAATTGCAGGTATGCATACAAGAAAGAGTTTTTGTTCTTTGTAGTTGCTTTACTTCCTTTTCTTACACAAATGTTAGCTTATTCCCTTTTTAGTGTCAACCTTTAGCTACTCTTAACTCTTTAGCTACTCTTTAGTGTCTGCTGCTACACCATCGCTGTAGCAAAGGGAGGGATCAGTGTAAGTCAGGAGGTAGGGACAGGAGGAAGTCCCTGGCAGTAGTGGTTCCGGGAGCTAGAAATGGTGTGGGCACTCTTGTGCTGCCTGGGGAGAGGGAGAAGACATCTGAGTTATCAAATCTTTTGCTTGGGGCATGGGATTGTTACACCTCCCTCCTGACACTGTGCCACCGTAATTATTGTCTTGTCACTGAGCTGGCAGATAAGGAAAGTTAAAGCAGAGTTATTCCAAAGTTAGCTTGATGTGTAGGGTGTTTTGTGGTGCTTTGAATGCCATTGGTATTTTCCAGTTATGGATTGGGCACTGTAACTATCCTGCTTGTCAGCATTTTGGTTCTTGTTTCCAAGTGTGACTTTAAATGGCTATCTTGATGGCTTACCTCCATATTTGTCTATATCCTTCCTTTATTAAAACAGAAACACAGCTTTATCTGTCCTTGTGCATTTTTAGATATCATCAGCCTGCCTTGAATTACTGATAACTTTGGTGCTTGCTGGATTATTGCCCTTAAGTAATATTCTCCACACTCAAACTTGAGTTATCCCACTTGGCCAGCCAAATTGCTGCCCTGAGTTGTACTTAATTCTGGTTTTCTATCTTTCCTGTTACTTGACATGGCTACAGCCTTAATTGTTTGAGTGCTGATAGTCTTTGTCATCCTTCTCATTCTGTTTTCTTGTCCTCTGTACCCAAAGGAAAGAGTACTGTGACTCTAGAAGAGGTACTGCTGTGGCTCACCACAAGGTGAAGAGCCAAGGGCTTCAGCTCAGAAGTTCCCCTGCTCCTCCTAGTCGAATGACAGCAGTATAGTTTTGCAGCATGGTCACTTCACGAAGCAGTTATTTCTGCAGCTTTGATTTACCCTAGACCTTAGTGTGCGAAAATCAGTGCTACTGATCTTCTTCACCCTGCCTCTCCTCTGGTTCCTGTTGCTTGAGTTAGTGTTCTTGGCTTTGCATTTCTGTTGACCTTATTTTTGATTTGCAATCAGCTCTTGTCTAAATTTTATATTGTTTCTTCCTGCATAATACTTCCAAGACCTAACTGTCCCTCTTTGCACTGCCAACACTGTTGTCCAAATTTTGGTCTCTATAAATCTGGTGATCTCTGACCTTGCTACCTGTCACTTCAGTGACAGGTCCTCTTCAGTGTCAGCCAGTAATATGTACAGTCAACACAGCTACTGAATTAATGACCTTGGTTATAACAGGCCTTCTTAGCTTCATCTTCTCTTGGGCCTTTTCTTTATGATATTCAAAATCTTCTATTTATTTTATTTTTAATAGGTTTTGCTTTCAAATTGTAGGCACTTCAGTCCTACTCAGTCTTTTTGTTACATGACCATCTCCTTCCTTCTGCCTTGCCAGCTATGACCAATCTGTCTTTTCACAAGTCTTTCCATCATTTCCCTGCTTGTAAATGGGAAAAGCCTGTAGGCAGGGCTGGCACGCATTGCCTCCTTATTCAGGAATTCCCTCTGTCCTTCTCCTTTTTTGCAATGAATAGAGGAAATTATAAACAGATAAAGATAGGAACAAGTTATACTTGGGTCAAAAGTGGTGGCAAAGGTCAAGCTTATTCTGTTCTCATGTTACCATGGCTTTTCCATTTTCTCCATAAACCAGCAGTCAGTCTTACTCTGTCTGTTTGTCTTCATCTTGATATAATAATTCTTGAAACACTGAGAATCTAATTTCATTTCTATGATTTGCCTTTTCAGTCATGGAGATGTCATTTAGTTTTCATCTTGGGTCATCATTTTCTAAATGGATGCTCTGGTATTTTTCTACCTCATCATGGTTTCATGCTATAATATGTTAGAGATTCAGTTGCTCAGATTTCATGGTTTCTAGGAGCCTAATGAAAAGGTGGGCATAAAAGTCACTTTGCATACACCTGCTTGACTTTCATCTACAGTGTCAACATTTAATTATAAGAGGATCTATGAAAGATCTGGGCAGCATTGCACATTCGTTTTAAACCTCTGATTTTGCCAGTGCTGCCTGTGTCTTTTATACATGTGTGCCTATCTATCTGTGGCTTCCTTCAAATACCCCTTAGCCAGCTCAATCAACTATGGCTATTAAATTATTTATTTTAAGCTTGTTAAAAAAAAAAAAAACCCAAACAAAACCTGCCCTCTTTTGAGTAACCTCAGTCCATTTTCTCCTCTGTTTTCTTTACCCTTTTATTTATGATGTGAGAAGGTTTTCTCTTCAAAGCAAAGCACTATGCTTGATGTGTTTCTCAAGAGCTCTTTTCATGTCCCTGGGCACTTGTTTTTCATTTGTGGTGCTGTAATGTTTGTTCAGCCACCAGTAGAAGCTCTTTGTGGCTTCATGTGAGAAGTTCTAAGACAGAGGAATGTCACAGCTGGGTTTTTTTATGATTTGGATGGAAAGCCAAAAGATGCTGGCTGTCTGCCACGAATTGTCCAGGTTACATTCTGCTTTTGGACCACAGAAGTTTTGAGTGATAAGGGTATACATGTCTCTGGAATTTCATGGTAATTAAAGTTGTCTCCTAGTTAGCAGAACATGGAGTATGAGAAAGAAATGAAGTAACTTGAAAGAAAAATATTTGAAAAGCTAACTGCATTTTGTACTTGGGAGTATTCTTAACTTGTAGAGTTTTTGGTTAAAGCCTCTGATGTGGCAGACCTGGTTTGTAGACACAGGACACTTCACTGATATGAAACTACATTGATTCTACAATAGCTGCTGATAAAGCAGGACTGAGCTAATAGCTAAAACAGAGCCCATATCTGCTCCTTTTAGAAAGACGGGTTGGGACAGTTAGGAAAGCTTGTATTTGGGCATTGCAGAAATCCTTTGTTCTTTATATATAGATATATATGAGTATATGTTTATATCTGTGCAGGTATTGATGTGTAAATATTTTTCTTCCTGCTCAGTGTGTGTAGCCATATCTGGATTTCCATCTTGTATTTTTTATACTTAGAACAAAAGCTCCCCTGCCTGCTTGCTTGAGTATATACACTGGAGAGGAATGTCTTATTTTCATTGCATAGATCCCAAGTTGAACAGTAAAACACTTTAAAAATGGCTTTTGCTAGCACTTTATTATTCTGTGCTCTTTTAGCCAAAACCAACAGCTCTGCTATTACTGTTTCACTGCACCGTAAAGGCACTTTGGAGAATCAACACAGTCTTTTTGTAGACAGTTGTACAGTAAGGATCATGGACATGAGGATTGGGGCTGAGATCCCAGCAGGAGGATAGTGGGATTTTTCATTGTAGATGTGTGCATATCTTGTCAGTTTAAATTTTAAGAAGACCTTGCAGTTGATAGTTGACTAGCTTTAAAGAGTATGTTTTCCTGTGTCAGTCCTGGCTAATACTGTTTCTTCATGACTTGCAGGTGCTCAGGTAGACCAATCGGTGTTTGAAGAGCTTATAAAAGAGCAACTTCCAGAGCTAGCTGAACATATGAAGGACCTGACAGCCTTAGCTTCCATCTCTCTTTCATGGTTCCTTACCCTTTTCCTTAGCATCATGCCCCTGGAAAGTGCTGTGAATGTTGTGGACTGCTTCTTCTATGATGGGATCAAAGCTATTTTCCAGTTGGGCTTGGCCATACTGGAAGCCAACGCTGTGGATCTGTGTAATAGCAAGGATGATGGGCAGGCCCTGATGATTCTGAGCAGGTATGGCTGGGCAGGAAGGAGTACTCCTTCCATCATGGACCATTCTGCCATAAAAAGGCTTTTGGGTGCCATTGTGATATTGACTCTGTAGGCACTGGCAAGACCCTCTGTGTTGCCTTGCTGCTGCTTTCAGTGTCTGCCTTAAACAATGGACTTTGTACATGGATGAGTAGCTGTCCTGTGACATTTCCTGGCAGCACCGAGACATGCATTGATTGCGTCAGTGTGCAGTATTTACTGCTGCTCTTCGTGCCTTCCCTAGAGTGACAGGCTTCCTGCTCCAGGTTTCAAGGAGACAGTTTTCTTCCTTGGGCTGCATTTAGTCATTTGGCTGGCTTGCTGTTCCTCAGATGAGCAATCATAAAGGCATTTTTGAAAAGCCCAGCAGCTCAAAACCCAATTTATTTCTAAGTCTGAGCCATAAGACTTGCTTGCTTATTTATATAGAGAAAATCAAAGTGCAGAGTAATCTGTGTTGCTTCTATTTTTTCCTTTCAGGTTTTTAGAGCACGTCAAAAACGAGGAAAGCCCTCTGCCACCTATTGGTAATCACCATGCATTCTTCAGTGATGACCAAGAACCCTCTCCAGTGACTGAAATAGCTAACCTAATTCATGATTCCTATGAGGTAAAATGCTGCTCTGTGTTGACTGGTCAGTTAAGTTTCAGTTTTAAAAAAGAAAAAGGTTAAATTTAACATGGATGTTTTAAAAGTTAATACACATTTTACAGATTCCTCGACTAAGTGCTCAAATGCACAAAGCTAAGTGTGGTATAAATACCTACTCTGACAGATATATTAGAGACTATGTATGCTTTTCCTCATAAAATACCTTAAATATGTTAAAAGTTGGGTTTCCAGTAAATAAGAAACACAAATATCATAAAATACTATAAAAATAATAAACTTCTGTTCCTTCCATGTAGAAATTTGGAGATCACTCTGTGGCACAAATAGAGCATATGCGCTACAAACACCGAATACGTGTCCTGCAGAGCCACGAAGACACAACCAAGCAAAATGTGGTGAGTAGGATATTGTTTTGACTGAGGTAACTTCACATCTCCTCTCTTGAGGCAGGTGCCTTTTGTTTTGTGAAAGGCACTACCACATCTGGAAAAAGGGAAGAATCATCACCAAGTCTGGAAAAAGCTCTTTCCTGGTGATGCTCATGGGTTTGGTTTTTCTTTTGTGGCCACATGCATTATTTTCTACTGTGTCTTTAACATTATGAAGGCTTTAACAGTAGGAACAAAGGCTAGACCATCCAGCCCAGCACTTTTGTCTCTGTCCATGGCCCTAGGCAGATGCCCCAGGGAGGAGTGTTAGAAGAGAGCAAGGGCCATTCCATGCTTCCCTAGCCTCCTGTGACCTGTAGCTTAGGGACTTCCTGTCTTTATTTCCAACAGCCCTTGAGGGATTTCTCTTTTCATGGACCTGTCCAACCTGTGAACCTAAAGAAGGGGAAAAAACTGCAAAGATTTGTCAATACTGTGGTTTTCAGCTGTACCAAGTAAAAACAGTTCCTGTGGGGCTCATGGGCCTGCCCATGTCAGTGATGACAGGGGAAAAACAATTGTAATTAACGTGACTGTCTTTATTTTTAAGCTTCGAGTTGTCATCCCAGATGTTTCGATTCCTCCTGAAGATTTAGAGGAATTGTACGACCTGTTCAAGGTTGGTGTCCTTGAGAAGTAGGGGATGCGGTGCTGCTTCAGACCTTGTGTCCTCTGCCACAGCAGTAGTTTGGATGGGATCTTGGCATTTTGTCCTTTCTGCAGCTGCCTAGTTGTTAAAAGAGGAACACTAATGTACTGATCCTTCAAAGGAGAATTGCTTCAGTTTCCTTTCTAACTTGTTGCTTGGAAATGGTCCATAAGATATTAGGTTCTGTTAACTTTCACATACAGAATAAATTAAATGCGTAGCCATGCTCACTCTGCTCAGCAGTATGCTTACATCTTGCTCTCTTAATGCTCTTTAAAGGTAGACTTTGTTTTCCATGGTGGAAAAAATACCCTCAAACTTATGTCTTTGCTATTGATTCCAAATTTTCTGATGGTTTAGGTTTGGGGTTTTTTAAAACTAAAAGAATTTTCTACTTCCATTCTTTTCTGTCAGGCTGATGTTCCAAAGAACTATTATAAAAAATGTTATTTGGAGACAGGGACATCTAAGCCTATATAACTATACTTGATTTAGAGGTCCAAGCATGTAATTTTCACCCTTAATAGACCATTTCTTTTGTGTATTGTTTATAGTCATAAATACTAGGTACTGAGAATATGACTGTGGTATGCTTTTAGTGTTACATAGCTTTGTGGCTAAAAGCAGCAGTATCCTCCCTCAATTAGTGGTCATGAGATGATGCTGCTGAGGCTTGCTTGCTCTTCAGTGCTTCCCTCCTGCTTTTTGCTGCTCTGGTTTTAAGCATGGACTGGCTTGCACTCCTCCCCTTTCCTCAATTCATTTCTTGGTGGTGGTTCCTTTTTCATTAGCTCCCTTGGGACAGCTCGTTTTGTTAGGACTCATTGTCTTCCATCAGTCCCTAAGGGAAGACTAATAAGTACAGTATCCAAATGGAGAGGTCTGAAACAGAATAAATGAGCAGGTCATGCCTGTATAATACTTACTCTTGATTTTCTCTGACCCTCTGTACCTCTGGTTGGTTAGAGACATCCTGGGCCAGATGTGGCTAATAAGAGTTTCACTAGTGTGCAGTGAATTTCTTCCAAGAATCTGGTGTGTCAGCCTTCAAATTTATTAATTATCCATTGGAAATCATGAAAACGCTTGGCTGCTTTAATTAAAGATTGCTTTTTCTCCCAAGAATAGGCTTGGTATTATTCTAACACCTCGCACAAAGAGAGTGTTAAGCTTTTCCAGTGATCTTTGATGCACATCAAAGCCTTTTTCTGCTGGTTGTACTCTCAGTACTGCACGCCACAACCCCACCTCTCCCACCTCCGATTTCTCCTAGAGAGAACATTTAATAAGGTGTTACTGGGAAACAACGAGTCCAGTCAGTGAGCGACATGACCCCAGCAGACCATATGCCGAGCAGTACCGTATCGATGCCCAGCAGTTTGCCAACCTCTACAGGTTGGTCTCACCCTGGACCTGCGGAGAACACACCGATGTCCTCGCCCAAAGGACTTTCAGGCTCCTGGATGAGAACATGGACAGGTTGATTGAATTCAAGGGGCTCGCCAGCTGTTTAGGTATCCACTTCCCTGTGGACTGGAAGGTGGGGAGAGCTGGGGGGTCAGCACATGGGTGAGACATGCATGTATAAAATGCCATTCAGCTGGCAGGGGAGGATGTAGGCAGATGGTTTTCTTGGGCTTGTAATTAGCCTAGTCAGTGACCTTTACTAATTTTTTTGTGTTCCAGTCACCTGAAGTTGATTAGATTTCAAAGACAGCCTAAGGACAGGATTGAATATTCATAGAATCACAGAATGGATTGAGTTGGAAAGGACCTTAAGATCATCTAGTTCCAAACCCCTGCCATGGGCAGGGATGACTCACACTAAACCAGGCTGCCCAAGGCTGTGTATTAAAATTATTTCGGTCTGCATTGAATGCTAAGAAATCCTCTCTATGGGATTGTTGTTCTCAGTACACCTCTTTGTAACTGCTTCTTGAAGACTTAACCTTACACAACTGACTGTGCTTTGCCTTGTATGTTCACAATAAGCAGAACAAAAAAATCTGGCCAGCATGGATAGAGAGCAGTGCTAGGGTTGGTCTCGTGGCCACCAGCTGCTCTAATGAGATGAGACTGCCCATCTCAAAATCCAGCTGAAGAAGAACGTGCCACATCACAACTGTTGCCTGCCCCCATGTGAAAAAACTCTTATCAACATTAAGAGCTTCAATAAAAATCAGTAAATCCATATTTGCACCAGTTATGCTTTTTAGAGCTTTCTGAAGTGAACCAAGGCACCCTGTATTACATTGTGATTTGATTTTGAGTCTTAGAAGGATTCAACTTTGAATTAAATGTAAAAAAAAAAGGTCTTCACAGTATTCCAGTGCACTTGAAAGTTTAGAATTTCATTTCTACTGGTCATTGAACAGATGAATTCTGTTACATGTGATGTAGTTTCTTCCTTTGGGCTTACTCTGTAGAAGAGCAAGAAGGGATGAAGGAGGGAAATATTAAAAATATGGTGGCCCCAAAGGGAGTTTTCTGCCTCTCCCCTCTGATGCTGCTGTTAGTCTATGGCAGCAAACAGCCCTTGCTAGATTCCCTGCCATCCTCCTTGGTATTTTTAGTTGATGCTGAGGCTCCATAAGGTTAGGTACTCCCAGTCTATTTGACAAGAACAAAGACCAAACCAGATGGCTCTCACCTGCTGTTCCCCATTGACAAGCATGACTTAAAATATTGCAATATAATATACTGGCCATATGTTTTAGTGTATTGTACATACAAACAATCCTCTTTTGTACACAGAGAGATGCCTGATTTATTTTAAACTGTGGAAGCAAATGCTCTGGTCTCACTTCCTTTTGTTCTCTGATTAGTCTCAGCTCATGTTGAACCCTCACAACTCCAGTGCTTGAAGTATTTACCCTTTCCATCCTC
>JAVHNF010056559.1:1194-16669 GCA_034783455.1 Micropsitta finschii
GCTGCCTCTGAAAGTCCAGTGAGGTTTAACCTGGTCCTCAGCATGCACAGCCTCTCCCCCCTGTAATCCCTTTGCCCATATCCGCGGTGTTGGGAAAGCAATGGGGAAGCTCCCAGGCATGGGGTAAGGAGCGGGGATGCAGCCGGGTGAGCTGGGCAGCAGGTTTGGGCAGGGGAGCCCCTGTAGCAATGATTGACAAACCTCACCCAAGGAAGGGAGGGCTGGATGCGACCCATGGGGACACAGAGAGCGGGACGGGGGCACCAATCCTGCCCCACTGCCCTGTTAAGCTCCGTTTCCCTTCACTCTCCCCTGACTCAACCCACCCAGCGCTCATCTCTCCACAGGTCCTGAAAGCCAAACTCCAGCCTCTCCATTAATCTCAGCCACTCCGAGTCATTAGGGGCGGATAAAGCTACTTACCCCAATCCTTTCCTGCCCGTCTCGATCCCAGCCAAGCATTTTACCTTGGCGCCGGCTGCCTCCCGCCATCAACAAGCCAAGGTGTAATGTTACTGTCTGTTTGCTCTCGCCTTTTGGTGGTTTGAGGCTCAAACAAGTCATTTAAACCTGGCCATGAATCCGGCTGGGGATTGGGAAGGGGCTTTGGGAACAGGGCACAGGCTTGTACTTGGAGAATGGATCTGCAGGATCTAACCTGGTCCATAGGGACCATGGCAAAGGGCTGCGGGGAGCACACGGCCACCGTGGAAGCTCCTGCCCAAGGGGTTTGGGCTGGTTGAAGTGAGCTGCAGCAGTGTTGTTCCTGTATGGGATTAGAAATGTGGGGTCTGGGAAGGAAGAGCCCCCAAAAAGGCAAAACTAAGGATACTCCGGGTATCCTTTCAGCATCCTTTAGCTACCAAGAGTAAAGAGGGCAGGATCAAGCCTGCAGAGAGGAACAGCACAACTTGAAGCCATCCCAGTGCAGAGCAAGTGCCCTTCCGGGGGAAAGCCTGAAGGAAACCACTTGAGCAGGGTCTGAGCTTTATCCCTGCCAAAGGGATTTAGCAGATGCTAAAGGGGGGCTGTGCCGCATCCACACACATCGCCAAACCCTCCCGCGGAGCGGGAGCTCCTATGGTGCATCCATCCGAACTCCTAATTTCCACTGGAGATACAGGCACCATATGCAGGGATGTCCCACGGACATGAGCAGAGCTAGAACCGGAGAGAGGGGCTGGGAATGTGCATTACACAGCAATGAGGACCGACCTGTGAGCACTTCTCTCCCCAAGCCACTGCATTCATTTCCCCTCCTGTTCCGGCCCCGCTCTTCCTTGCCTGGTTTATTTATTCAGCCTCCCCTCCCAGCCCATTTTGGCTGTTTCGGTGGTGCAGGAGATACCAACCGAACCCAGACAAAAAGCCAGCTCTGCCCTGTCAGGGCTATCAGCAAACACCAGCACCAGGAATTTTAATTGACGTAGCCGCTCACTGGGCTCCGATAAGACCCAGCATCACCCCACGGCTGTAAGGGTCGACCCTGCTCCCCAAACCTACTGCAGGGGGGCCCTAACCCCACTCCATGCCCTGCTGGGGCTCTGCTACTGCCCAAGGCAGCACTGGGACAGACTGGGAGGGAAGTGGTGGCTCTCACAGCATCCCCCCCTCTCCCTGGCCTGCAGGAGCTTGGTGGTCTTCTCCCCTTATCAGCCCTTATCTCCCGAAGCCGCTCGCTAATGTGACCTTAATGGAGCTAAAATCGACCTGATTTGGTTTATTGCTGTTTAGCCCAAATCCCCCCCCCGCTTCTCGCTTCTCCCTTGTTTCGGGAGCACCGAGGGGAAGGGTCTGGCTCCGTCTGCGGGAGCTGCAGCGGGGGCAGCGCATGGGGACACCCCCCCGACGGAGGGGCCAGGGGTGGCGCTTGGCCCGGCGGCTACGGGAGGGTCAGAGCCGGGCAGCGGGGCCCGGAGCGCAGACGGATGCTGCCCACCCCCTTCTCGGTGAAGGACATCCTCAACCTGGAGCGCACGGACACCGGGGCGCCCCTCGCCCCCCGTAGCCCCGGAGGGGAGGACGAGCCGCCGCGTAAGTGAGCGGTGGGTCCGGGGGGAGCCGGAGCCGGAGGGTGCCCTATGGAGCCGCTTTCGTTCCCCCGGGGTGGAAAACCGAGGGCAGCGGAGCCGCCCGTTGCATCTTCGCACCCTTGCAGGCACGGTCCCGCTGGAGCCGGGGTTCCTCGCTGCGGGCAGTGCCGAGTTTCCTCCTTTCCCCTTCTCTTTTTCTCTTTGCTCACTTTTTTCCCTCTTTTTTTCCCGATTTTCCCCTCTTTTTCCCCAGAGTTTAGGGGGTTTTGGGGTTGTTTGGGGATTTTTCCGGGCAGCCCGGCAGGAACCCCGCGCATCCCTGCCCGTGCGCCCTCGGGGGAACGAAACGGCGGGGGGAAAGATGGATGGAGGGGGGAGATGGTTCTCCCGAAAACCCCAAATCGCCACCGCTTCCGATGTCACAGCCCCCCCGTATCGATGCTCCAGAACTGTCCCCGCTGGGGACGGGGACCAGCGACCTAAGGGACAACGAGGGGATGCGGCTCCGGGGCTGCCGCCGAGGGGGGGGATCGGGCCGGGTTCATACCTGCCCTCCAGCACCCCGGTTCCCAGCAGCGTCTCCCCGCATTCCCTGAGCCCCTACTGTGGCTGCCGGGGGACCCGAGCGCATCCCAGGCAGGATGTGCAGGACCCGTGGTTACCTCACCTGCAACACAAACCCCAGCACGTTAAAACAGACCCAAATAACTCCTAAAGGAGTTATTGCTCAGGTCCGATATTTTTCCGTCCTTCATTCCCAGCCCTTTTCCTTTTTCTGGGTTTGCTTCCATTCGGGATTCTCCTTTCCTTTGGTGCTGCAGGTAAATCCTGCCGGAGATCCGACTGCTGCCGCTTCCATCGCTCCGGAGCGGGATGGTGGGAGGGGGATTTGTCTTTTGGAGTACTCAAACCTGCGGGTACCCCACTTTCCCTGTGCTCCTCAGGGCTGGGGCTGCCATAGTGGCAGCCCCCGCAGCAGCATGGTTAGGAAGGACCGAAAGGCGGCATTATCCAAAATCCATGTAACAGCCTAATTCCATCCCAAAAAGGCGGGAATTGTTGCGAATTCCCATTAAATACCACAGGAAAGTTAAACTTATCAACTCTCAGCCCTACTTCATCTTATTCCCACGGGGCTCCATTCCCGGTTCAATCCCTCCTTCGGAAACACTCTCTGAGAACAGAGCCAGGCTCGGGTCTCACTTTGGGTTTTCCTTGCTGCAGGACAACGCTTGCTCGCCTGCGCTCTGGAGGCAGGGGAGCAGAGGGGTGACCCCTGCCACCACCCCAAGCAGCGGCAGCGGAGGAAGCCCCGGGTTCTGTTCTCCCAAGCGCAGGTCTCGGAGCTGGAGCGGCAATTCAAGCACCACAGGTACCTCTCTGCTCCGGAGAGGGAGCATCTGGCCAGCGCGCTCAAGCTCACCTCCACCCAGGTGAAGATCTGGTTCCAGAACCGCAGGTACAAGTGCAAAAGGCAGAGGCAGGATGAGTCCCTGGAGCTGGCTGCCCACCCGCTGCCTGCCTGCAGGGTGGCAGTGCCCGTGGTGCTGGTCAGGGATGGCAAACCCTGCCTTGGGGGGTCCCAGCCTTACCTGGCCCCGTACAGCACCAGCCCTTACTCCTACAGCTCCTACTACAGTGCCTATAGCAGCAGCCCCTATGGTGGTAGCTGGGGGGGGGGGCTACGCTGCGGTGCCCCCCAGTGCCACCCCCAGCAGCCACACTGTGAATGGGAGCTTGGGCACGGCCAGCACAGCTCAGCACCAGCCCCTGTGCTTGCAAGCCACAGGGCAAGCGGGAATCAGGGCTTGGTAGGTGAGGACTGATTGGGAAGCACCGAGGAAAACCCCACTGCACTCCGGAGCCCAGCCTGCCTCGGGATGGGAGCCGGATCCAGAGGTTTCTGAGCCTCTGGACAGTGGGATGACACCAGGACATCCATCCCATGTCTGCAAAGGCAGGGCAGGAGAGAGGGGGACCCAGGGACTCAGGGTGTTTATTTATTCAGTGCTTTGGAGTCTGGTCCTTCCCGCTCCCAGGGGATTTGCTCCTCCGGGCTGCCAGCACAGGACATGAACACTGGATTGCTTCCTAAGGACAACTGGAACACAGGGTCTGTGCACATCGCTGTGTGTCACTGCTCTATGGACTCTATTTAACGCTTGGAATTCCTCTAATCTTTCAAGATGCGGTTTTGATTTATATTTCTTATTATCTTTGGTGTTTGTTTTGGTCTTTCCTGTTATGATTTGCAAATAAAACCCCAGAATGTTTCCAGTCGCTTTGCAGCAAAACCTGATCCAAAGCACAACCAAACACACAACCCCCGAATCAATCAATACCAGCAATTAAACCAGAAAGGTAATCAATCACCTTGTGGACCAAGCCTGGCCTGCATCAGAGAATCCCAGCACAGTTTGGGTTGGAAGGAACCTTAAAGCTCCTCCAGCTCCAATCCCTACCATGGGCAGGGACCCCTTCCACTGGAGCAGGGTGCTCCAAGCCCCTGTGTCCAACCTGGCCTTGAGCACTGCCAGCTGAACAAGCACAGTTCTCTCAGCATCTTTGTGTCCTACTCTGGGTCCATTGCAGGTGAGCATCCCTCCAAGGCAGCAACGCTGCTCCCCTCCCCTCTCACCCAAACCCCCACCTTGGAAGCATTTTGACCCCCAAAAGGATGAACTCACTTAAGCATCATCCACCATAAAAGCTCAGGGGTGATTTGGAGCAAGGGAGCAACAGGGGGGCAAAGGAGGAGGCTGAGGTTTGGCTGTGATCCCATGGATCCATGGGGAAGGGTGTCCTGAGCAAGGGGGGGGGGAAGCAAGCAGCCAGGGAGCCTGTGGGAGCCAAGACACCAGGGAAGGGCGTAGACTCCTGCCAGGGATCTCCAATCAGGCCCTGGAGGCTTGGCTGCCTGCCCTACAAATACGGAGCCGGGAGGCTGGGAAGGTCGGGAGGCTCTGGGCAGGGAGAGGAAGAGGAGCAGGAGTGCCTGGGTGGAGGCAGAGAGCAGGCAGCAGAGCCCCGGCAGGGATGAGCTGCGCCCCGGCAGCAGCCCAGCACAGGGCGCCCATCGCCTCCAGGCCCCGGGCATCCTTCCTCATCCAAGACATCCTCTGGGATGGGGCGGAACAGGGAGCGCAGCCGGAGAGGGGCAAGAGCAGAGGATTCGGCAGCCAGGACGGGGAGCCAGGGGCAGCGGCAATGGAGGGGAGCAAGGGCAGCTCTGCCCCAGGGCATCCCACCAGGAGCCCTCATCCCGCAGGAGCATCCCAAGCCCAAGGAACCCCCGACAAGGCAGACAAAGGTAAGGGGGTGGAAGCTCCTGGCTGGGGAATGGATCAGCAATGGTTATGGTTGGGTCAAGGAGAACCCTCTGCAAGGGGCAAGATCCAGACCCAGCTGCTGGAGCCAAACAAGCTGTGCTTTGAATACCATGAGTGTCTGTGCTCTAGGGGTGGGAAAGGAGGAGGAATAGCAGCAGTGTAATAGCAAACCTCTCACCGGGTGCTTCAGATAGCTCAAAGGACTGAATCTGCCTCAAAAGCCGCTTTAAAATGAAACCCAATTAACGTGTTTCTGTGATTTATTGGGAAATAAAGTTCCCTTCAATGTAGAAGGTGCCCAGCAAAGGCACCGTGGGGCTGCCAGCCCAGAGAGGCAGCTTATACCCATCCTTGCTGCCACCGCAGCCGAGCTCATCGATGCCTCTGGTCCTTTGAACGTCCCCGTGTTGAATTTGTGCTGTTTGAAGCCCTGATTCCACAGCCTGTACCCCCATACATGGTTTACTAACGGCAACCTGCTCCTCTTACCACAGCATCCCTTCCTAGCCCGTAACTCCCAAATTCCTTGCAGGAATAACGTTTCGTTGTGGAAGCATCACACTGAAAACCATACTCGGGAGCAAATCTCTGTGCCTGCTGCCCCTTGTGCTGCAGCAGCACGAGCACAGCTGGGGCTGCAGGAGGGGACTTGGCCTTTCCTTGCCCAAGCAGCCCTTGGGCTGAGCTGCACCAGCCCAGGTTTGGACTCTATTCACTCACTTGCTGCACCAGCCCTGCCAGGGGAAGGTTGGCTTGAAGCTTCAGTGCTGGGAGAAGGGGTTTCTACGTAACAGCAAGCTCAGAAGCAGCCACCAGGCTGGGGCTTATGAAAACCATTGGAAGCTGTGCCAGATCTCCCAGAGATCTGCTTGTGTGAGTCAGGGCAGCCGCAGGGATTTCAGTGGGACAGCTGTGATTTACACAAGCTGGGAGTTGAGCATCCGATGTTTCCATCCTGGGCGCTGTGCTCATGTCTTAGGAAAATAGACCAAGAAATAACTAAAGGGGAAAATCCCAATTGGCCCATTCCCATCCCAAGCTGGGGGTTACACAGAAAGGACCTCACTGCAGGAACAGACTTGAGAGGGTTTAACTCTCCTATGGGAGGCTTCCCAGGGAGCGCGGCACCTTTGTGCCTCGTGGCTCAGGTGCCATAAGAAGCACGGCAAACACTGAGGTGCTGCTTTGGGGCTGCAGTGATAGGTGCAAAGCCAGGCCTGAAGGTTTAAAAGTCTGCCCCAGAATTTCTCGCCATTGCCTTGGACCCATGAAAGCAAATAGGGAGCGATTTATTTCCAATGCTTCCTCACTGCAGCCTGCTCGAAGCTGCACTGATTTCCCATTTCTGGGCTGTCCTTTGTAACCTGAGGACAGAACCTTGGTCTCTTTGAGGAATCAGGATTTTCCCACAGGCACAGGAGGAGATTTCAAACAAGTGCCTTCCTGGTATGAATTCTGCAATAAACCCCTCCAGAGCCCTTGATGCCACGCTGTGCATAACAATAGCACTCAGGCAGACCCCCTCCACCACCGCAAACCAGCCCTTTCGGATTCATTTGAGTCCCTTGAATGTATATTCCTAGTGAATGGCAGGGATGGAGCAGCCACAGCTTCCCTGGGCACCCTGTGCCAGCACCTCAGTATCCTCACAGGGAAGAGCTTCTGGCTAAGAGCTCAGCTCAGTCTCCCCTGCGGCAGGTTAAAGCCATTCCCCTTGTCCGAAGCCTCTTTCCAGGGACACCCATCACTGTTCCGCTCTCTGCAAGGGGAAGACCAAGTGATTGGGGCTCTTTCCAAGCAGGTCATTCCCATCTCTTTTCCTCCCACAGACGCCCCAGCGGAGCCCTACCCGTCAGACCGTGCCCCCCCGCTGCAGCCCATGGCCCCCTGTGCCCCCAAGCAGGCGAAGCGCTCGCGGGCAGCCTTTTCCCACAGCCAAGTCCTTGAACTGGAGCGGGAATTCAGGCACCAGCGGTACCTGTCTGCCCCCGAGCGAGCCCGCCTGGCCCGGGCCCTGCAGCTCACCGAGACCCAGGTGAAGATCTGGTTCCAGAACAGGAGGTACAAAACCAAGCGGAAAGAGGTGGCCTCCGGGATCACCGGACTGGGCACGCAGAAAGGGGCCGAGCTCCGTGGAGCATCCCTGCTGGCGCTGCGGGGCGGCTGGCACTACCTGCCCTGCCTCTACTACCTGAGCGGATGGAGCCCTGCGTGGTAGCAGCTGCTCGTGAGTGGGAAGCAGCCTTTTCTCTTCTACGTGGTGGGGGCTTTAATCCTGCCTTGCTTTTTCTAGTGTTAACTGAGACCCTGCGCACAAGCGATGATCAGCATCTAGGTACCGCACAAGCCTCTCTCATTGCTAACAGAAAAGAACCTAAAATCCCCCCCGCCCCAAGCTTTTAATTCTGCTCATTTGATAGCACTGTTATGAGGTGGAACTGCAGCTGTCAAACACTGCAGGCTCCTTGGGGGGCAGAAAGGGATGGCATCTCTGCCATTGATATAGCATCAATGTTCATGGTCCCAAAAGGGAGTTAGACTCCCTCCCCAATACTCCTGCATGCTGTCAGGCAGCACCCCAGGATTACCTGGGGTGGGTTTTCTTTGGCTCACCCAAAAAGCGGGTGGCTTTTGGGGTGAACTAAAGCCCTTTCTGCTATGAGGGACAGGAACCTGAAGTGCCCCATGGCCCCAGCTCACCCCAACCAAACCCATCCCTCTGCCCCTGGATGCCGAGATGCCAACTGCTGCTGCCGGTGCCTTGAGAAGCCAAACCAGCCCCCTGGGGAACACGGACAATAGCACAATGACAGATGAGCTTTGCATATCCGGGTGCTGCTGCCGTTTGAACGTTCCCATGTCAGCTGTTTAAAACAGCAACGGCTCCAAGGGCTCAACGCTCCCCTCAGCTTCCAAAGCAGCAAACTCTCTGCTCGCCATTGAAATCAGCCAAAACCCAGCGTCGGGACATGGGGACAAGAAGAGGGTGAGACCTTTACGTGGGGTTTCTTAGTGAGACAACATTTTGCACTGGTAGAATAGCAAAGATGGGGTTTTATTTTTGTGCCTAATTATACTTAAAACTTGAGATGCCACTAAATCCATGGGAGAAAGCGTGAAAATAAATGAGATTTCCAAGAGAAGAAACACATCAACTGCTTTTTCTCACTCGTGTCCATCAGTGAAGCTCTGCTGGAACACGTAGAATACCCCGGGATACAACACAAGTAGAGGTTTCTTCCCCGTGGAGCACCAGAAATGTCCCTGTGGTGCCTGTTCTGTCTGACAGAGAATTCAGAATCACCCTGGTCCAACCCCCTCCTGCAGAGGGGAAACAGAGAATTAAACCAGAACCTGCTTGGATCTGTCCCTTTAAACCAGATTATTTGGAAGCTGAGCTTTTGCCTTGCCAATAGGCTCAGATGGTGCAAGCTCACAAAGATGAAGCTGCTGGGGGATGCGGATGAGGGAGGACAGGGAGGGGAGAACGCGCAAACTGAAGCCCTTTGCAGTAGATAGTCCTGTCCTTTTGCTATCAAAGCCCTTGCTTTCTTTGGAGGACAACCAGTTGCTTTCTAATAGCCTGAAAGTAACCCTTAATATCTGGAGATATCATTTCCCTTCCAGCTCCGGCTCTCAGATGCTGCGTGCCCCCAGTGCTCGAAGCAGACATCTCCCCTGTGCTGTTGCAATGTGTTTCAAACCCAGCCCTGCTGCTTATCCACTTTGCACTTTGCTTATCCACTGCTTGGAACAACAAAATAAAGCCCTTTTGGCCTCAAAGCCAAGCCCCAGCAGGGCACAGATTCCTCTCTAGGGGGAAAAGGCCCTGTCAAACCTCAGGATGCTGCTTAAAGCAGTGCAGAGACACTGAAAGTGCACCAAATACCCTGGATTAGCAGCTCTGAGCATCCTCGAGCTGCCCCTGAATAGGGATCCTGGCGCATCCTTTGCACAGGCAGCAGAAGAGCAGCAGGGATGGGCACATAACGTTGGGAAGGACTGAATTGAGCTGGGAAAATCAGCCCTAAACTGAAAATTAGCTCTAAACTGAACACCTTGGATGCTTCTTTGGGAGGATGTGGTGTAGCTGCTTCTTTTTTCCCACCGATGCTTTCTAACCAATAAAATGCCCTTCTCGCTGCTTCAACACCCAACTGCTCGTAGTTAACCCCTGGCACAAAGCAAGGCCAGCACAAATAGTTGCTATTTTTGTACATGTTTTTTGATACAATTTCATCCAATTTGTGTTGTCCTTTGGAATAAAGCACTCAGAGTCTTTAGTAAAAACCAGCTGCCTCTGTGGGGTTTTTGCCCTGGGTTTGGGGGTTCTTTTGAGTCTGTTTCTCACCATGGGTGTCCCATCAGCTTCGCCCATGAACAGCTCCTGCAGGTGCTGCACCCAAGTGAGTTTTGTGCAGTGAATTATCATGAGCTCACGAGGTGGGAAATCATCATTCATTGCTGCTTGTAGCTGCTCCATCACTCATGCAGCCAAGCATAGAGTGTCCGAGCATCCTCTAATCCCATTTACCATCTGATGAACATGAAGCAGGTGACTACTTCCCAAAAGTAAGAGCTCATATAGCGAAGTATCTTATTTATCACCCCAAAATTACCCGTAATCCCACAGTTTAAGCCTAATCCAGGTGGCCTCTGGAGGTTTGCACCACAAGCACTGCTCCCAGGTTTTAGCTCTGCCCCTGCCTTCCCCTCCTGCAACCACATCAGCACAGTCAGGGCAGTGCCGGGCTCCATAAGGAGAAGGATCCATCCTGGGAGCTGTCGGTGTGAACGTTTCCCCTCATACAGGGGTGGAGAGGGACCAACCTTGGGCACACACTCCCTCCCTTCTGCTGTTGGCAGCAGCAGCTTTTCCCCAATGGAAAGCAAAGCACAGGAGCTACCCTTGCACCCAGCTTAAACAGCTTTAAAAGGGAGCAAATCCAAGCCAAAGCAAGCATCAAGATAGCAAAATGAGCAGGTTCTGGCTCAGACATTGGTGCTGGTTGGAGGCAGGGATGCTGGCAGCAGCTCCAGCTCCTTTGCAGCCTCTGCCATGGAGAAACATCTTGGCCATGTCCCCCCCTGCAGCAAGCACTGCTCTCCCTCCTCTCCTTCCCAACCCTTCTCTCTACAACCCCTAAGTGGTTTCTTTATGGGCAAAAGATCGACTTCCAGTCGGTTTTCCCTTTTCTTGTCTGAGCACAAAGCACGAGGACAAAAAGGAAGGGCTGTGCCATTTGGATAACCACAGCATCGCAGGGTGTTACAGCATTAATCACAGCGGGAATGACACGGGAGGCTTTCCCGCTGATAAATAGCCCCTTGATTCATAAAGGAAAGAAAAATCCCCCCCTTAACTATGGGGACTTGGAGTTTTAATGAGCCTTAACAAAGGAGAACTCCTGTTTGTACACAACTAGAAACAGAAAGCATCATTTAACGTCTGTCAATTAATGTCACGCTCCGCTGCTAACGCATCCATCAAGATTAAACAGCTTCTGATGCTGACATAACATTTACACTGCTCTGTGCCAACTCATTTATTTCAAGCTAGGGAAAAAAACAAGGCAAGAAAGAAAGGAAAAAGGCTGCCCTTGGATAATGTAACTGTTGACCAACATTTGCATGCAATAAACCACATACTTGGCACGGACTCGCAGGACTCAGGCCAAGAGGAATCTTCAACTTGACCTACACCACGTTTGCAAAGCAGAGCAGTGGGAACAAGATTGCTACATGGAGCTAAATAGGGGATGGAAAATGCAAGGACACTGCACCAGGCTGGTGTTAGCCCCTGGTTTTGGTATCAAAGCAAAGATGCTTTGGAGGGAAAGGCAAGAAACCTTTCAGCAATGAGCACTGGGATGCACCTTTTGGGATGCGCGGATGCTTTCCAAGGAAAGAGGCAAACTAAGCCATAAAGCACAAGGGTTTGGAGCTCTTAAACCCCTTGAGGACTTCCAGGATTTACTGTTCTTATTGTAGATCCACGGAAATGCTTTACCCCCTTCTAACCCAGGTAGAGCCTCTGTGGCAAGGCCATCCCCTGACAGGGAGTCCCACAGCCCATTGTGAGCCACTGGACCACTTGGTGCTTCCCCCTGCTCCTTGAGCCATCCTGGCAGCAGCAGTGCCAAAGGGAGGACAGGGAAAAGCTGAGCAGCAGAGTCATCGAGGCAGATTTTCACCATGATGGACAGTTGGTGGGGAAAGAAAAAGGGGGATAAAGAATAGGAAGTACTTTGGAGATGCGGCAAAACACAGTTTCATCGACTGGCATTCCCATGGGAGACTCCTTTGCTTGCTCCCCTCAAAAATCCATGGCACATTCCTCCTCTTTCTTCTGTTATGGTCTGGGTACTATTTATTAAGAACAGCCAAAGGAGGAGAGAATTCCACAGCAAAGAGCCCTGGAAGTGCTTCCAAAGCCGTCTGCCTGCAGGGATTTGTGGCGGGTCACTCACAGAAGGGAAAGTCGGGAGATAAGGCAAGTATTTCACACAAAGGAGTCGGGAGCGAAGCAAATACGGGTGGATTTGGGCTGAAGAGCTCAGGTCTTGGAAGGGAAAGGAAACAGGGCCAAGAAAAAGGCTTTTGGAGTCAGGTACTGGGTGTGTAAGCAGATGGATTCGGGCTCCTTGCTGTATCCCCAAGGCAGGAAAGGGAAGGTGTCACCATGGTCACTTCACTTCAGCCATGGACCCCCCAGCAATGCCCGTCCTGGGAACAGGGAGCAGGAAAGCCATGGAAGAAGCTGCAGCATCTGGGCTCTGCCTCCATCCCTGCGGCACGGGGGAGCTGCCGGCTATGGCAGGGAGAGCAAGGACATAAGGGAGGCTCTGGCTCCCACAGGACATTCCCACTGGATAGTGCCGGAGCTGGGGGGGGGAATCTCTGCAGAGTCAGCAGGGGAGGATGCTCACAGCATTGTAGTTGGTTTTCCCCTATTCTTGCAGCACCGGGGTTTGGGTTTCCAAGGTCCATCAGCCAAGCACGGTCTCCTCAGCTCTTCTCATCCGGAGCCTTTCGGGGCACCCACATTCCCATAAAAGCAGGTTTATTCCAGATGCCAGGGGGTCTAACCTTGGAATTTCCCTTGGCCATGTACATCCCCATGGAGCCCTGACTCCTCCTGAGCCTCCCAGGGATATTCCCAGCTTTTAAGGCTGAGTTTCCAAGGCTTTGACTTTACATCCTCCTTGTCGAGCAGTTTGCATTGCCCACAGCAGGGCAAAGGAGGAGAAAGGGGCCCCATCCTGAGGAGCCCCACGCTCCCAAGAGGAGGCAAACCCAGGGATGTCAGCAAAGCCTCCGGGGTACTTTTCCACGGCTCAGGAGGCAAACAGGGTCCTGCTCGCACCGCACCAGAAAGCACAGGGATTAGCACAAGTCTGTCTGCAAACAGAGCCCGGGTGGGGGCACCCAGTGCTCATCACCACTCCCCTCGCAATAAAAAGCAGGGAAAACCGAGCTCTATGGAAGCAATTCCTCATTTGGAGCCACTTTCTCATAGGGAACAGCAGCGCCCGGGTCTCTGGGGTGGGGATCGGCAGGATTTACCCTGCCAGTTCCTTCGCTTCCTCTGCAGGAAGGTGGCAAAAGGCTTCACAAACATCATCCCATCAGCTGGGACCAGCCAAAGCACTCCCAAAGGCCAGATGTTGCCCCCAAGCATGTGCAGATGTTTCCCTCCATCCCACAAAGCTGGGTCTGGAGCAAGTAGAACGTGGGCTCCCTTTATACCCAGAGAGCATTAATCCTCCTCCCAGACTGCAGCAGCCGGGAGCTCTGCCAGTGTCTATGGGATGCGTGTGCTGTGAGGGATGCTCACGTACAAGGCAGGGCCATGCAGATTGCTCAGCTCCCAGGCGAGTTTCCATGAGGAAACAGTTTTCCCCACATACCAGTGTTCTAATGTGGATATCCACACTGCCCCCCCCCCCCAAGCAAGCAGCTGCCTGCACCCACTTTTCCCCCTAGAACAAGACAGGGATGATCCAGGGCTTTACCCATCTCAATTCAAGAGCGAGCCACTCAGTTGAGTTAAAGGGAGATGGAGACGGTCAAAGATAAACCAAACCTTCCTAGCCCCAGGACTGCATCCCAAAGGCACAGCCTGGTTCCCATCGGCACAGGCAATGTGGAACATTGGGGATCTTCATGCCAACTAACAGGTAAATGGAGAATTTGTGGGCAAAAAATCCTGGAGCATCTGAAGCATCTCTGCAAGATGTGAGGCATCACAAGGCAGCCTCGTGCCTGAGCAGCAAGCTAAGTACCAAGACATTGGCTCATCGAGGGTCTGGAGCTCTCAGGCTTCAGAAGAGGGACCAAAATCTGCTTCATTTCACCCCAGTTCTGTTCCCAGCAGGAGACAGGGCCACTCTTTGCTCTCCCAACCCCAACAACCTGGAGCATCAGACGATACCACTATTTCCCCCCTGTGTGCTGAGAGGCGTTTTGCTGGGTGTTGATGGCACATCAACCCTCCTCATCCTCTGGCTGCGCTGGTGAAAGGAGGAATTACTGCAGTATTTATCTACCACACTCTCTTTCACCAGGAGATTCTGCATCTCCTTTGCAAAGCAGCCGTGGGGCACGGCTCCTGCTAAAAACCCACTTGCTAAAACCACCACAGGGGGCAAAGCTTTAAAGCAAATAAAACAATGGGGATTTAGAAAGGAAGGTGCTTGATTGAATCGAGCTACGCTGGTGTCAGGGCTGCGTTGGCCGGTGCAGACCTGCAGCTCCGAGCAGCTCCAGGAGGGTTTGGTTTATTCCAGGCAATAGCAAACAGGCTTTTGGTGCGTAAATCACAGCAGGTGAAAAGCAAACAGGGGGAAAGGAAAGCCTGGCTTTGCTACTCACAGGGAGTAAGGGAAGCAAAGGCGAGGATGCTGCACTGGGGATGTATATTGTAGATTGGGGGTAGGGGAGCTGCTGAATTCCAGGCCCAAAAGCCTCATGGCCAAAACCTGGCACTATTTGGGGCTGGAATCACGTTCGCCTCCTCCACAGCTATTCACATCCAGGGCTTGGCCACTCAGTGCTCCACAGCAGATTTACACCTGCAGAGCCCGGCAGAAAACACTTACCTGTTCTACAAAGGGATCCCTTGTCTTTCAGAAGGAATTAAATCCTATGGATAAATACAAGTGGGTTTATTCCCTTTGTGGACAACTGTGGCAGAATAAGATAGCGCCTCAAGGTGCGGCCGGAAAACCTTTCCCTCCATGGCCTGCATCTTGTCACCCAAGGTAAATACGCAGCTTAACGAGATTTCAAGAGGGAAGAGGTGAAATATTTGCCTTTATGTTCATTACCTTTTAAAGCAGGAACAATATTTGAAGAGAAACAAAGATAATGATCATATGCGGTGAACAAACACAGCCTAGATCCTGGATTAATCCAATGACTTAAAAACCCAGCCGCTGGGGCTTTGGTGGCACAGGGGGAAGCACCCATGTCCCATGGAGCACATAGGCTTTGCACTGGTCCTAATGCCTCTGCCAGAAGGACCCCTCAGGTGGCATCCTCACACACTGTCCCAAGGATGCAGCCGCCACCAGCAGCATCATCCACATGTCACAGGGAGTGTTTGGCCTTTGGCATCGCGCTGTGTTCACAGCTGATGCTCATGGTGCACCTTCCAGCCTTCAGCAAAGCCTGCAGTTGCTATTCCTCCTTTCACCCATTACAGAGCCCATTTAATCCTTGTAGGCCCTTAGGAAAAATACTTGGGAAGTTTGTAAATCATGGACTGCACAGTAGCAGGGAATTTATTTGCTGGTACCAGCCCAAGGCTTCAGTATAGGAGCAAGCGCTGAGCGCAGCAAAGTGAACACCTATAGATGTTCCCTACAGGAAATCCTGCAGGTTGAAGGAGTTGCCACGCTCTATTGGGTACATACAACACGTGTGGAAATACCCTCTAAAGGTATTGACACAACAAGCTGTACCAGTTCCAACAAAGCTATTAGTGTCAATTAGAACATCGGATGCATTCCCAAGAGCAAAGCACCAGCCAGCCTGGAGGGAGATGGGGATATTGGTGTCACAGCTCTTGGCAAATGCCACCTGCCCAGGGCTGGCACCTCCAGCACCTCA
>JAVHNF010056560.1:0-11060 GCA_034783455.1 Micropsitta finschii
CGGCAGCCTGGCGGCCATGCTGTGCAGAAGGCTCGGCCGGGTAGAGCCCCGCTCGGGGATGGAAGCAGCTGGTTCTGTTCCCGTGTGGAACGCGAGGCCCCGCAGCATTCACCACTTCGTGCTGCCCGAGGCACGTTCCCTCCTGAAGGCCCACGGAGTAGGCAGCCGAGCAGCGGCTACCGGCTGCTGTGGACACGGCTTCATCAACACGAGTGTTGTTTGGTTTAGGAAGAGGCTGAAAATGCAATGTCTTGTTTCATAACAGTTTTATAATATACAGGACTTTTACCTGCTAGAAGCCCAGCTCATTCCCTGCCAGCAACAGACAGACAAGATGTGTAAAAAAAGGAGTTACAGGCAGACAATTAAGACTTTTGTCTTCATTTATTTTCAGTACCTGTTCTCTGGTCAGGTAAAACAGCTGGAAAATACACACAGGTATTTTCCCAAGGAAAAGGACTAGTTAAAACAGCTGTACATCTTTACAGCACATACAAAGCCTTGCTAAGAATCCTCTACTGCACCAGTAAAATGCTGCCAGCAAAACCTGTGATGCAAATGTTCATCGATACGTTAATTTTGTTGTACCTTATCTTCCTAAGCTGTCAGTTAATGTATGTGAAGAGACTCTAAAGAGTGCTGAACTCATGAAAACATCGTTTGCCAAAAAAAAGGCAAGCTAAACATTCTTCCAGGTCTGGAAATATTAAAAGCCCATTTCTTAAAGATGCATCCATATTACAGCTCAAGCAACTTACTCATTAAAAGCACCAGTCACTAAGATCTATATTATATTACAGCCACCATCTTGACTACTGAAGTGAAATGCTAGCACTAATAAAAACTTAAAAAAATACAAATCTCTTACTACCAATCTTTAAGGAGTTGTGCAGAACACATTAATAGGAAAACACTTTTCCGGATGTTAAAATCCCAGTGATCTCTGCAGTTCGCTCAGCGTAACCAGGTCGTATTCAGTTGTGTCTGGTTTTTTATGCTTGTGTCCATTTTCAGGACTTCTCGGATCGCCATGGTAGCGTAAGTGGATGGGGGAAGAGAGAACTCCATCTTCAGTGCCCTGAATTTACCGTCTGTCATAAGGGGGAAAAGGAGACACAATGCAGGAGAAAAGTTTAGGGCATAAATAAGCAATGATTATCTTGGATGCCATATAATGACTGAAATTTTGCACAACCAAAACCCCAACCCATAAAGCAAAACAACCATCACCACACTCCAATTTACAATCCACAGTGGAATTTCATAAAACAACTTATTTAACAACTTCTTTTTAACACTCTCTCTCAGCAGGAAGAAGAGTTTCAGGGTTTCTTGTCTTTTAAAAGGAAAACAAACCTTTGTTCTTTCCCATCTGAACTCTTTGCCTCTCCATTTTTTCGGAGCAGCAGTGTCAAAAGACCTTGTGACCAGGGTTGTATATATATAAAAAGCTTCCACTGAATTCTGCTGAGTATTTGACTCAGTTTCTTGTGTTCAGCACAAATAATGCATGCTCTAGCATATAGACAATTTGTGCCTTGATTCCACCTTCATGGATTTCGCAAACACTTCCTGCTAAGCATTTACTCAATTTTACAGTTGCCCATCAGAAAATGTCACAGTCAGTGCAGACCACTGGAAGAAGTGCTTGCACTCCTGAGAAATAAGGGTCCTTACTTAGACAACTAACTTTGGGTATCTTTAACACCATTGCTTACCAGTCTTGTTAAATGAAAGCTCTTCCTTAAAAAAGCTTTCCACATGTAGCAGCTCAAAGCAACAGCCAGATCAAACTTCTATTCTGCAAACATCAGCAGGGAAATCAGCTTACCTGTAGGAAGAACTGGTAATGGTTTTCCTTCCAGCTTATCCAAATCCGTAGTAAATAATGGGATTCTGGGGTCATCATAGGCTACTACCTCCCTTTATAACAGAAATAAGATTTTGTAATTATTAATTATTTTATTACTTTATATAAAATTAGTAATTACTATAACAGTATTTTTTATTGCTATTCCAGCCTGGCAGTTACGACTGAAATGGAACTGATTTTCTAGTAAGGTAAGGTGGCGTTTATGCTGCAATAACTGTTTAAAATTGTTGCTTTATGTAGAACCCTTGCCTTAGATGAGGATTATAAAATAAATTAATAAATTAGTGTGAAGTTTCTTTGCATAACCCACCTGCTTTCCCTCAGGGGCTGTCAGGGTTAAAACAAAGTGTAAATATTTGTAGCTTTTGTCTCCCTGTGCATCAGTGATCATCTTTCTGCACATATCTACTATCACCTGTTTAAATTACTTATTTGCTTGCCTTATGACAACTAGGTTGGATCTCTGCAACAATGATTTAGTAAATTTAATCGACAGACAGGGAATTGGACACCATCTTTCTCATAGAAAGACTCAAAAAAACCCACATTTTGAATATTATCTGTCATAGTTTCAACATAAATAATTATCTATGAAGTGTTCAGGCAAGGAGTGTAATAACTAAATAGCTGTCTTGACACTCAAGCACCACAGAACCAGAAGACCAAGAAGAAATAAGGCTATGGCTCAACTTCAACTGCCTAAAAAACATAAGGGAAAAGCACGTGTTCCCGTATATGTGCTTTCTCCTCCCTACCGATGCTTCAGTCTACAGATATCCCGTAGGTCAGCCTAATGGTTCTTGCACTTAAGTCATCCCACATATAGAATCATTTAGGCCTATGCTGTCAATTCAAGTGTAATTTCCTTTATTCTCCTACTCACCAGTTGACATTCTGAGGTCGAATGATAATCTTTCTGTATGCTCCAGAAAGAGAATAATCTCTAATCTTATGCCTCATGTTGTTGATATCAAGATGGTCAGCTACTAGCATTTCCTTGTAGGCCTCCCCAACTGAAAGAAAGGAAAATACTTAATAGGAGAGAGGTTAGTGTTGCTGATGAAAATTAAAACAGCTCATTTTCATGGATCATTCCTTCCTTTAAATATAGCAGTTTTTAGCATAAATGGGATAAATGTTGCACAGAAGTTTAAAATTACTTATTGCAAATCTTGTTTGCTTCTACAACCTGATTAGTACAAGCAGTAACCAAGAGAGAATCTTTCAAATCAGAATTTCAGCTGAAAACAAAATTTACAAAGTATTGACATTTGATTGAGATCCCACATGCTTTCCAATTATCTTCACATGACTGATCTCAGGTATACAGATTAAAACCAGTATGGGCCAGACTGCCCACTGCTCTATCTCTGAAAAAGCAGCAGAGTGAAATGAATTAAGAAAGCCCCGGAACAGTCAGCAGGGATCTTTAACTATGCTGCCAGCAGGAGGAGTAACTCTAGTACACTCTGGCATACAGTAAGGATTTGTGCATGCACACCTGGGGAAGACAGGGAAGGCAATGGAAATGCAAGAATACTGTTGCTAAAATACTGTCTGGTGCCTTTGATTTGCAGTCCAGACATGCAGGGATGATGTTAGGAAAATCAAAGATCAGCTGGAGCTGAAATCAGCAACAGACATCAAGAGCAATAGGAGTTAAACTGCAGTATCAGGAATGAAGGAATAAAAGGGAAGAGTTGGCCTGCTGCTCATCAGGGCAGCTGGCCTAGTGACAGATGTAAGGCTGATGTTCTCAGTGCCTCCTTTGCCTCAATCTTGACTGGCAAGGTCTTCTGGGCCTGTGTTCAAGGAAGCAAGATTCAGAAAAGCGGGGGACTAGCAGCAGTAGAAGATTATACAGGCTGAGTGGGCTGGCTTTTGTCATGGCAAAGCTTTTCTCTGTCATCTCTGAAAGAACTTGGAGATTTGGGGAGGTCCCAGATGACTGCAGGAAATCAAGTGTTGCACCCATCTTCAGAAAGGGCAAGAAGATTGATCTAGAGAATTACATACTTGTTGGAGTCACTTTAGTCCCTGGGAAAAATAATGGAGCTAATCCTCTTAGAACATGTTTCTGGGCACACAAAGAATAATAGTGAGCATGGTTTTACTAAAGTGCGGAAAGGAAAAGAAAAGCAAAACAACCCAGCAATCTTACTGCCTTCTATAATGAAACTCACAGCTGTAGATGAGGTGAGAGCCATAACTTTTGCCTACTTCGCCTTCAGCAAGACTGTCAACATGTTTCTGCAGGAACTGGATACAAGGATGACAGTGGGTGGATTGCTAGACAAGTAAAGAACTGTCTGGCTCATTGTCTCAGAGAATAGTCACTACTGGTTTAGGCACTACCCAGAAGCTCATTGCAAGCAGAGTTCCTCAAGAATCTGGGATGTGTCCTGTTAAATACTTTTATCAGCACACATGGAAGAGGAGCTCGAATTCACCTCAACAAGTTTGTTGATAAAATCAATTTGGGGTGGTGGCAATCAATACACTCAAGGGCAGGCTGCATTATGGGAGACCTCAGGAAGTTCAGCAAGGACAAAGTCCTGTACCTGAGAGCAATTAACTCTTTGCAGTGGTACAAGCAAGGGGCCAGCCCTGCTGATTGTCACCTGAGACTCCTTGTCAGAGTGCCCTGGAGCAACAAAAGCCAATAGCAACAAGAGCTTTTCCAGTAACTACACCAAGAAAAACAACTACTGCCCTTTACTGGGCACTCATGAGACTGCACTTAGAATGGTGTGTCCAGTACAAAGTAGATGCCAATAAACTTGAATGAGTCCAATGGAGGAACACCCCAATGGCCAGGGATTTAGCCCATGCCCTGCGAGGAAAGTCTGAGAGACTGGTTATCTTTAGCTTAAAGAAGAGAAGACTTAGAGGAACTTGGAGACTGTGTGTTCCTGAAAGTTTCAGACAAAGACCCAAGCAATTTGGCCTGCATACAAGCACTGATCTTATTCTGACCTAAAGACTGGACCAGAGAGCATCCTGAGGTCCTTTCCAACCAAAATGATTCTGCAACTCTATCCCTTAAAAATAACATCATGTTCCATGCAGATTAATTACAGGTCACTCAACCTATTAATCAAAGACAATTTAGGTACAATACACTGTATATACAGGAGATGAAAGAGATGCTCTTTTAAAATTATTATTTAATGTTCACATGGGTTAATATTTAATTAAACAGATCTGGTTCTTTTTCCTAACTTCAGACATTTGCTTGGATTACAAATTCTAGAGGTTTAGTTTGTTTTCTAATTTAAAAAAGAAATGCATGCACTTGGTAAGTAACATTTCACTGTTCTGGTCCCCTTGTGCTGAAATAAATAATTTTCCCTCTGTAAAAAAATGCATTCTTTGGAAAAGCTACTTGCTAAAAAGAAATATGAAACAGATTTATGTTACATGAAACAAGTACACAAACTATTAGTATCACAATGGGAGAGGGTGAGAGTAGGTCAGAGATCTGAAATAGTCTATTATTTTAATGGTGACCAAGGTTGAACAGATCTGACCTTCCTTTTAAGGAAAATATTAAAGCGAACTTACATTTTCTGAATAAGTACATAAGTTAAGAGTCACACTTACTTTTGTGCTTTGGATAAATAACATCAAATCCAGGCAATGGCATCACTACGTCATGGATAGTGTAGTTATCAACATCTCCTTCTTCGATATGAATAGCTGTGGCTACAGTCAGGACAGTAAAATGAAGTTACCGGTACAGATGCCTCTGACAGGTGACACTGGCTAAATTTAAAATGAACCATGTGATTGAAAGAAGCCCCCTTTGAGAGGGGTAACTACTGCGTTTTATCCCCACTTAAAAGACAACCTTTCCAAGAAAAGTAGTAACAGTCTTCAAGGCTGTCACAGTTACCAACAATCATAGCCTGGTTTCCAGTGACTTTTAAAGGTCAAAGAGTTTATAGAGAAAACAGCTGTACGGGGCAGTGCACCAGTATCTGATACTGTGCTCTACATTAACAGGTGTGATAAACCTCACCAGTTATCCAGGTGTTTCACTTCAGTGACTGTGGTGTTGCTGTTTATCTTTGATAATGGTTTGGTGACATGGTGCCATGGTTTAGTGTGAGGTGTTCTTACCATGGCAGGGGTGTTAGAACTTCATGATCTTAAGGCCCTTTCCAACCCTAACTATTCTATGATTCTATAATTCTATGAATGGATTAAGGACTGATAGATGGAACAGTCCTCTTACCAGGCATCAGGCATACACGAAGGAGAAATACTGGGGATATTCTCACCCCAGGGAACACCAGAGCAAATATGAGTGAGGAAAGTTTTAAATAGTGGAGCCTCCGCTTCACAAGATACTAATGCAAACAAAACCTTCTGTGGTTAAAACATCTGTTAACATCCTTCCATAGTTCTCCATAGCTCAACTACGTTGGAGTTCATTCTTGGGAACAATCTGTCCTTCATAGCCTCTCTTCCCTATCTAACTATTTGGAAACACAAGCAAACCAGCAGCTCATAGAATTTACTACATAACTTCAGATTCCTTACAAAAATTGATGAAACCTACTCAGTGGATTCGGAAATCACTGGAGCAAGATGGGTGAAGGGGAAAGAAAATATGTAAGCAGTGCCCCCTGCACACCTTATATTCCTAGGAATTTGAACTACACAGCATCACTGGGGTTTTATTTGTCTGATATTACCTCCTTTAAGTGTGAGATCTCCTGGTACAGCTCTAAGCCCGTATTCTTCTATTCTCTTGCTCACCATATTATTCCACACATAACTCTGGTAGCTATGAATATACATTAAGCGATTATTTCTTGGTATCTAAAGGTAAAGAAAATATAAAAGTGAAACATTAGAAATATGTATTTTTAGTTTTTTCTTTCAATCAGAACAAAAAAGGCATATTTGAAATGTAACCTTTTTCAGCAACAAGACTTACACAATTTCTCGGTATGCAAGATGTGACTTGTGCTCATTATTTGGAAAATGGGTATGTGAAGAAATAATGCTTTTACACGTTTGAAATCTACACAAAACCATCCTGTGCTTAAATAAATAAAGCTTTTTAATCTTCTTTTTTTTCTCATTCAGCAGCTCATCAAACACATGGGGCTATCAGGCTATTATAAAGCACTGGATTCCTATTCAACCTCCCAAAATCTGAAGTAGATTTTGCAGATGTGAAAGCACACTGTTATTCTAATTACCTTTTTCATAAACAAGAAATTATCCCTTGGCTCCTAATGTGCCCAGTAGTTTGCTGCTGATGAGCTATTTTCTCCAAAGACTTGATCTTGATTACAGCACTTGAAAATGACAGTGAACCCACCATGTCTGTGCCAAGCTCAATCATTAGCATACTTATCAGTTTAATTTATACTTTTAAAGCAACTCTGATATTGAACTTCTGCACAATTCTCAGATCTCTGTTATACATGGTTATATGCTAAGTCTAATTGTATTGCTTCCAACATACAGGAGAGACTGTTGTATAAACTGGAAAGCTCATTATGCACGCATTAATTACAGATGTTGTCAGTTACCATGCGGCAATACCTCAAGCAAAAAAGCAAGGATAAACATAATGATTTTAAACTTAACCCTCTACCCATCATGCATCTATGAGTCTCTTTCCAATTCATCATGGTACCATCAAAAGAATGTTTATTCAAGCAAATACCCCACAGCACTTTTACACTCACTATGCCAAATGCAGAGATTATGTTCTTCATTCCATACTTTAAGAGTCCACGTAGAAGCTGTCCTTCCACGCACCTTTTTACAGGTAGTTTCTTGAGGGCTGCTGCTGGATCTTTAGTCTTTGCCCATTCTTCTCTGCATTTCACTAAGTATCCCTTTTCAGCTAGAACAAGGACATGAAAATACTTTAGTTAAAGTATTTACACAGCAAAAAAACACTCACCTGACCTTTAGTTAAAATAGCTGGAAGTTTCAGGCATGGTAATTACACATATTAACAGAACCACAGAACAGCTGAGGTTGGAAGGCTTCGCATGGAGTCTGAACAGACTCTGTATTCAGATCCCTTTTAACCCCTCACTGCAAGAAACTGCACAAGGAAAGGGAAGAAAAGCAGAGTCAGAAGATTGCTTCTCCACTGATAAACTGTCTGAAGTTTAGCACATGCAGAGCTGTCCTCACTAACATCTTTTTCCATTAAAAGACTCAAAATCTATGTTTTCCTGAACATACAATTCTTGGAGGAGGAGAAGCAGAAGCACCTGGTGTGTCATTTTTCAGTCCTTACCTCCTGGTCTTGGTTTTAGTATCAAATCCATTACTTCATTCCAATTGTTCTGTAGAATAGCTCTAAGATTCAAACAAGAAATTGTATTAAGAGCTACATATATTTTAAGGAGATTTAGCCAACTTACTTGAAAAAAAGAAGCATCAGTGGTTAGATTTATGCAGTATTACAAGTAGTGGTATTATGCAAGACACCTGCTGAAGCAAGTTCTTTCTTGAATCTAAACTTAAAACTGGCATATCCAAGATGCTCGAGAAATGTTCCCCAAAATACATTAGAAGTTATACAGGGATAAAAATAAAATCTAAAACTAATGAAAAGGGTGGTGGGGAGGGATGAAAACAACACATACCTGCCAATCTGATATGTAGGAACAGCTGTGGTTCCAAATCTTTGCATTCCATAGTAATTAATGAATCCAATTTCCCTGAGAGAGTGCATTGCTTGCTCTATCTGGTCATCAGTTCCTGTTATGTTTCTAGCATTAAAAAAAGTTAGAGGCAGATAATTAAGGGCTTACACTATTTTGTGATCCCCATAATCCCCATAAAGCTCAACATCAACATTATAAAGCACGTATCAAAGTCATCAGACTCCTGCAAATAGGACTTTTCTTCTTGTTTTAAACACAAGATGCACTGATATCTTTTAACTATTTAAAGAGGAAAAAAATAAAACCTACCAAAGCTGTCTGTACTAACATATTACCTGAGAACAACAGTGAAATGGTTCCCTTGCAGTTCTCCTAATTTCAGTGGATGATTCTTGTAACTGAAGTTTCCTAATTTGAAGTTCATCAAACATTTATTCAAATGAGCAAGTCTTTGTGCAGTGATTCTAAAAAGAAACAGACAACAGTGACCAACACATGCTTAGCAAAGCAGATAGTTAAATGAATACAGAAATGCTGGCATTCCAAGAGAAAATGCAGTAAGTCCAGCTTCCGCAATTTTCTATGATTGCCTTTTCAAAGTATTTTAATGAAACATCTAAAAGAAAAGAACAGATAATTCTTAAGGCTACTCATTCAAGAGAACATGTGTACCATGGCAGACACCGTTAGTACTGTCTTTCCCTGTCTGTGTTACAGCAAAAAGCCCTATGCTGCAATATTGATGTATGTGGTACCCCACAAGCTGAACTCTGCTTTATTTGAGTAACCACACCATGAATACGCTCTAGTTAGCACAGTCATAAACACGAAGTTAAGTAGTTAGCCTCTGTGCAAGCTTAGTGCAGATGAGATCCAATCTGTCACTGCTATCTGCTATTTTTGTTGCTGGTACTTTTGGAAGCGTTCCCTGTTCTTTGCATCAGAGCTGCTCTTTGACACTTCTGCTAAAGTTTATCAACAAGTTTATCCACTAGCATGGCCAGCATATGGGGCTGGCAAAAGGTAACATCTCCTCTCCTGCACCATCCTTCTCCATGGCTGTGCAAGAGAGTTGGGTACAGTGGCACTACTGAACAGACACCACAAATCAGTACACTCCTCCCCAGTCAACACACTGAAGCTCTGGGACACAACATTAAATGTGATCATGTTAAAAGTAAACAGAACGGCACCTGAGATAGCTACACCACAAGTCTGGTTACTTGTCATCACATGGCAAACTTGCCTTGCAGCAACAAGAATCTGGGGCTTCTCAAAACTCACAAATTAGTAATTCCTTTTGTATGTGCAAACATATGCATATGCGAACCACTTGGAGGAAGAATAAGAATAATTAAGTATTGAATGACCTCCTTTTAACAAGGATTTGACCAGATTTCTGTCATTCCTTGGAATTCCTCACTTGAGGAGTGTGGTTTTCAAAGAGCTGTAAATAGTACTCCAGGCAGAATATTCCAGCTAGCTAAACAGACATTGTAATATATGACTGCAAGGCACCCGTCATCCTCAGTTATGGATGTAACACTAACTTCAAGCACCCAGAAACAATACAATTATCTTGGAAAATGACAAAATAATTTTTTTTTCTCTCTTAATAGGCGACTTATGATAGTAGGTTAAGGCAGGAAAAATTCCTCATCATATTTTACCCCGTCTGCCTACTCACAGATGAGCCAAGGCAGTGGTTAGTTGTTCAGAGTTCAGTGAGAAAGAAAATAGGACTCCAGCTGGAGGAAGAGGGAAACAAAAGTCAGGAAGGAAATGGGACATAATTTTCACCACGTCATGCTGGTTTTCTGCTGTTGCATGGGAGCCATGCAGCGTAAGAGCACGCAGGCAGTTTCACCCACTGCTTCAGCCAAACACGTGTCCAGCCTATGACTCAGAGCACCAATGACTGAAACTACTAGCAACCAGCATGGAGTAAAAAGGATTAGAGCATCTTCATTAATACATGAGCTTTACAACATCGAGACCTGAATCTGCTATGTATTACTCAGACTGCAGCCTGAGTCTTCAAGGTGTTTACTGAGATACTCAGGCTCTCACAATAGAAGTGCAAATACTCCAGCATACTTTGACTTACCTGAGAACAGCAATCTCTTGAACTGTTATAGCTCTTTTATCCTTGGTTCCCATGTAGGAAAATATGTTTGGCTTCACTCTTAAAAGCAACAATAACAGATATTACGCATATTAAAATAGAGATCAAACATCACTTTTAGTGTCATTACCTAGAATTATTAATCCTCTATATTAAAAATATATATTATCCATATATTCCCCAGAAGTAGCCTACAATTTGACATGTGTGACATCTTCACATTTCTGAGTAGATAAAACACAGGGAAACTTCTCTGATTTCATTACACATAGACAGATTCACTTTTACCACAACTGTGCTTTCAGAATATGAGCTCTGAAGTACTTCTTTGTATACATTCCTTCATTACCCAAATGCAGAGCTACCATTAATTTCACAAGAAAAACCCCATCTATGTCCACTTCTTCCTTAAACT
>JAVHNF010056563.1:4171-15252 GCA_034783455.1 Micropsitta finschii
GGTGTCCCTGCCCATGGCAGGGGGTTGGAACTGGATGATCTTAAGGTCCTTTCCAACCCAAACCATTCTATGATTCTGTGTCTGTCTCAGAAGAGCTTTGTAACTGCCCAGGCTGTTTGATTTGTGCCATGGCTGCAGTACAAACTTGGTATTTTAAAGAACAGGGCAAAAGTGGATCTAAATTTCTTTGCTCTGAGGAAGGCCTGTGCATTTCATTATAGATTGGCAAGGTGCAAAGCAACTGGGTTCAATGGAGCAGTGAGGGCTGGGAGGAGCTTGATGTAGGGTTAATGCCTGGGACACAAGCAGTGTTTCTAGCTGAGACCATTCACAACATGACCACATCCATTTCCACTGCGATCTGGAGATGCAGCTCTAAAGCATTGGTTGAATAACTTGTCTAAACTTAGCATAGAATATTGCTGGCATCCAGCACGCAGTGCTTGCAGTCTGCCGTCAAGTTCATAAATGTTGCAGCCTTTTAGATTTCTGATGGATAGTCTGTTAGGAAACTTGTATATATGAGAGCACGTCTGTCAGCTATCTGCCCCGCTCCTGCAGATGCCAGCAGAGCCAGAGGAAAGGCAAACATGTTGTGTTTTGACCAGTTAAGTTTGTGGTCTGATTTTGTTGTTCAGTCTGGCAATGAAATAGGTTTCTGCCAAGGACCTGCACTGTGTGCTGTCATGGGTGCAGACATATGTCCTTTCACTGTTGCCCCTGGGACAGTAATGGGAACTGGAGTGCAGAGCAAGTTATATCAGCTGCCCTTCACCCAAATGAAGGAAGTCCAAGCTCCAAGGTTAACAGCTGCTGAATCTCCAAACTAAAACAGCTGCTTCATGAACAGTATCAAAGAGAATGAGGAATGGCAGTGGTCCCAAATGCTTCTGGAAGAAGCCTTACTCCTTCCCTTCACTGTTATAATCTCTTTTGATGCAGTGGATAACATCCTCCTCCCAGAGAACCGGGCTCACCTCTCCTTGGAGGCCCAGCTGAAGGAACTTCTGGAGAAGCTGGATATGGTGAGCACCATGCGGTCTAGTGGTGCCCGGACGCGACGTATCCGGCTTCTGAGACGGGAGATCAACTCCATTCGACAGAAGCTGGCCCAGCAGCAGAACAAGACCATGCCCAATGGGGAGCCTTTGCTGAGGGAAGAGGGCCTGGATGAAACAGCAAGGGAAGGGGATGAGGAAGGGGAGAAAGGTAAGAAATTACAGCAGGATACAGGAGTATGCAGTTCTGGTGTCCTCAACGTAAAACAGACTTGGAGCAAGTTTAGAGGAGGACAGAAGGCTGATAAGGGAACTGAAGCACCTCCCGTATGAAGATAGGCAGAGAACATTGAGGCTCTTCAGCCTGGAGAAGAGAAGCTGTGTGGAGACCTCAGAGCAGCTTCCAGTGTCTGAAGGGGGCCTACAAGGATGCTGGAGAGGGACTCTTTTTCAGGGACTGTAGTGACAGGACAACAGGTGATGGGTTCAAACTTAGATAGGGGTAGTTCAGGTTAGATATAAGCCAGAAGTTCTTTACTGTGGGTGTGGTGAGACACTGAAACAGGCTGTCCAAAGACGTGGTAAATGCTCCATCCCTGGCATTGTTCAAGGCCAGGTTGGTCAGAGCTTTGGGCGACATGGTCTAGAGTGAGGTGTCCCTGCCCGTGGCAGGGGTGTTGGAACTGAATGATCTTAAGGTCCTTTCCAACCCAAACCATTCTGTGGTTCTTTGATTTTAGCTCCAGCTCTCTAGTGCATGTCAAGACCCTGTGTTTCTCCTATCTGTAGCCTTTGTGAAAGGTGGGAGTGGCTGTGGAATAACTCTTTGGGAGTTTTGGGAAATAACTATTTCTAAGATGTTCAAGCAGACTCTATTCCTTTAGCAGATGATTCCAAGCCTCCGCACCCTCCAACCCTGGAGCCCACGGGACCTGCGCCCTCCCTTTCAGAGCTGGACTCTCTGCAGGACCCTCCAAAGCTCAAACCCATCAGTGAAAGCAAGTCCTTGAACCAGCTGCAGAAGAGGGTGGTGTTGGACAGGGAACTCTCTGACAAGAAGGCTCTGCAGCGGGAGAGCCAAGCCTTCCAGCGCCTGCTCAGTGACAACGGGCTCAATGGGCTGGCCTTGCCCCCCGCAGATACCCCCTCCAGCCCTGCCTTCAGTGGCGTGGGCAGACGGACATCTGTCCTATTCAAAAAGGCTAAGAATGGAGTGAAGCTGCAGAGAGGCCTGGACTGCTCCCTGGAGAACGGGGAGGACCAGCAGCTTTCACCCTCCCGCCCCCATGGGGAGCAACAAGCCCAGAAGCGGCCACAGAGCAGGACCTGCAGTGAGAGTGATGGAGAGAAGTCACCCAGGCAGGCAGGACAGAAAGGTAATTCCTTGGAATTTCTCTTCCTTCTGAACCCTTGGAAACTGTGTGATGGGGCTGAGGGAGTAGGAATCTAAAGTAAAGATGTCTGCATCCAAACTACTCACCTGAAACTCACTTTATGCTTGAGGGAAACAGTGTCCATTGTCAGATGTGCCTGGTAAAAGCTCCAGCTCTTCCACACATGTCTGCAATAGGGCAGACAAGACGTGTCCGTAACGGGTTGCACCTCTCTCTTTCAATGACTATACATGGAATTCCTGGTAACTTAGTTCAGAGTGGGGCTAGAGAAGGGCAGTGGAGCTGGTGCAGGGCCTGAAGCACAAGTGTGATGAGGAATGGCTGAAGGACCTGGAGGGGTTTATTCTGGAGAAAAGAAGGCTCAGGAGGGACCTGATCGCTCCCTACAACTGCCTGAAATCAGTTTTTCTAGAGCATTTTTCTTTCAGCATGTCTTCCAAATGACACTTGGAAGCCAGATGAGCAAGTGGTTCATTTCCTGGCTTCTGGGCTTCCCTGGTGAGCTCGCTCTCCTATTCCATCCCTGGGCACTTCTCTGGCACATGCTTCTTCAGAGACTGCCTGATTTTTGTGTGTTGCGGGTAGAAATACCTTTCTTTGCCACCTTTTGGTTGCAGCTGAGTCTGGGGAACTCAGTACAGAATTTTCCTCTCTCACTGAAGCACTCATCTTTGGGGACGTGAGTCATGGGACAGTGGCCCCACCTGAGCCTTGGTAGCATCTTTGTGTGTTGCTGCTTCTTCTCTGGGCTGATTCCCACTTGTCTCCTTGGCAGGAGTGACCAATGGCTTTGTGAAGCACACAGAGAGTGGCTCTGACTCTGAGCGCAGCTCTGGCCTGGGCAGTGGGCTGGTATTTGAAGCCTGCAGGTAAGTGCCCCATGCAAAACTGTCCTCAGGACACCTGTCTGGATTAATCTGCCTTGTTTCATTGTTCAACCTCTTTGTTTCAACTCCAGCCCAAACTGTTACTTATTTTGTGTGTTGATCCTAAAAGACGAAGAGCTTCTGAGGTTCTATCACATCCTATTAAACCCAAATGCAGTGATTCATTTTCAAGCAAATGGGTATTCTGTTCCTCAGTGCATGCACATCTTCTGCTGATGGATGCATACCTTCTTGCAGCTCTTGAGAGCCAAAGGTAGAAAAACCTTGAACTCAAATGTCCTGTTCAGCACTACAGGTGAAACTGAACTTCTGCTACCTGCTGAATTGCTGCTTTCTTCCTCTCAGAGGTTTAAAAGCAGAACTGGGCACTTCAAACAGACCTGAACAGACTTAAAACAAACATCTTGTCATCTTTTGGTCAGATGTTGGCATACCGTATCTATTTTCTGGTCTACCTGTCCAGCCCTCCTAACACTGACTCTAGTAATTTCACAGCCCTTTCACTGCGTGGTAAGACCTGCATTTTGCCACAATCACCTTTGTGTGTGGCAGGCTGAGGACATTTGACCCCCATGGGTAAGATCATCCAGGACAGGCAGAAGCACGACTTTCTTATTGATATTCTTAGTAATATTTTCAGTGCCTTGAACATGTTGTTGCCCTCTGCTTGTCTTTGATGACCCCAAGGATGACCCATCATTAGAGAAATATGTTCAGACATTTCCTCCCAATGCATGTACTCAGTGCTGTAAGATTTCAAGCTTGCAGTGCCATTTGGGCACTTACAATCATAAAATTCCCCATGTCCACCCATTCTCAGGTCTGAACATACAAACTATGAGCTGTGTAACACATTATTCTGGTTGAATCCCAGGAGCATTTTTCAAATGAAAAGTTTGCTCTGCTCTGCAGAGTGATCCTAAATGTTGGCTGTCAAAAGAGGCGATAATTTTGCAGTTGTAGCTCAGGTTTGATTAGTGTTTCCATTATAAATCTGCTCACAAAGCCTTTTTTTGCCCATGATGAAGGGCAAGGCCCTGGGTTTAGAGAAGCAGTTTTGGTGCCAGGGCTTTTCCCTGTGCCAGAGTGGTCCTGCTCCACAGTCAGGTGCCAGACACCCTGAAGGAAGCATGTGGCACCACAGTAAATGATGTCTCAGCACAGGCTGAGCCCCTTGGAGGCATGGCACCTCCAGCTCTTCTCTGAGGTGGGACACCCACCCATTTCATCATCTCTCCCCTCTTTTCTGGGCTGTGTGCCCCAATCTTCAGATCAGTCATTGCCTCTTCTGTAAGCTGGATGCTTACAAAAGAGGCATCACCCATGCAGATCTCACCAGAAGGTCATTGCAGGAGGGTTGGACTAAAACACTTCTGAAGATCCTTTCCAGCCCAAACTATTCTGTGATTCTATTGTGATAAACTTGTCAAGTAAGGAGCTGCATCAAAGGGAACAAAACCGAGACCTGGATTCACACATAGTTGAAGCGTCATTTAAATGGGGGTCCTTGTGTCATGCAGAAATCCTTCACTGGGTTAGGGTACAGTCAGAACAGGTCCAAGTGCCAGGAACTTCCTTTCAAACCATATCTTGGCCTTATGGCCACATTGTACTCACCTCTGTTTGCCCCTCTTTAAGCAAGGGAGACAAATTGGAATTCACAGGGGAGTGTGGGGACTTGTTAGTTGGTGTTTCTATAGTACTTTGAAGATGAAACGTGTGATGTAAATGCTTACTACAATAATTGCCAGCAATTCACATAGCAAAAATTACATTAGAGCTATGTGACATCCACAAAACAAGGAATTAAAACCAAGCTGATGTCTCATGGATGACTTATACAATTATTCTAGTCAGGAACTGCTCTGTTTACTCCTTTTTCTCTAGTCTTTCTTTTTGAGCACCAAATTCACCCAGAATGGGATATTAGAAAACTTTAAAAGAAAAATAGAAAAAAATCCTCAAGAAGTGAAAACCCCATGATTGCTTGAGGTGGAGATGATAGTTTTCTGTCTGTAATATTTGTAGTAATGAGGTGAAGGTCATGGGCTGGGAGAGTCCCAGCTGCATGTATCTATCCCTGGCAGGTTGGACGGTGTCTTGGTTGACACGGTCTAGTGTGTGGTGTCTGTGCCCGTGGCAGGGGGGTTGGAGCTATACGATCTTAAGGTCCTTTCCAACCCAAATCATGATTCTGTGATTCTATGATTGATTCTATATTGGAGCCATGTTGGAGGGCTGCTCAATTGTCTCTGACATCAGTACACAACTGGCTGAGCTCATGCAAGCTCCAAGCATTACCACGTCAGCTCTTCAGCATGAGGTCTTTGCTGCGTTTCTTTCTTTGTTCACAGCGTGGTTTCTGGTGGGCCTCTTTCATTGCTTGTGGCAAAGCTGGGATGATGTCCAGTGTACTTGAACCAGAAAAAATGTATTGATTATTCACTGTTCTTTTCATGTCAGTGATGTTACAGTGTTTTAAACAGAGCTGGGGAATCCATTTCTTTGGCTTTGTTTTCAAGGGTAATCTGCTTTCTCCAAATGCCTTACTTTTGCATATCTTTCCAACAGCGGTTTGATGCCTCCCAAGCAGAGTCGAGGGAAGCCAGCTCTTTCCCGAGTGCCCTTCTTGGATGGTGTGAATGGAGACTCTGATTACAGCAGCTCAGGTGAGAAGAGCTCTGCAGCACATTCTGCGCTGGTCCCAACACTCCATCGGATCCAACGGGAGAAGGTCTCAATGCAGGAGCTAGTCCTGGGTGAACTACCTAGATTGTACTATCAGGCTGCTTACCTGCCCATGCATTGCTGCCTGCTTGGTTACAAGTGTAGGTTATTGCATAAAAGGTTTTTCCTGATTTCACATCTCCTCAGATGGGTGCTTTCTGTTCGTCTGGTGTGTATGATGTCACCGTTTTCACCTGTTTTGCGACTAGTTCTCTTTAGTGATGCTGCAATACAGGCAGTAAATCATCATTTTATATAAGAGAAGTCTCTCTGGAGATGACTTTGTGGCTGCTCCCTCATGTATTGCTGTCATTGCTTTCAGGATCTTTGTAACAAAGTCGTCTTTGCCAAACTGTACTGTACAGCTGTACAATTAAGTCACGCTCCTCTAATCCTACAGAAGGCACTACACCCATCTTGCAGTGCTCACATGAGCAGATTCTTGTCTTTCTTACAGTGTGTCAGTGCTCAAGTTATGGCAGGTCTGTGGTGAAATCAGGAGTTGGCTTTGACTCCCTGGTACTCTCTGTACAGCTCCCGTGTGCTGGCTACCATCTCCCTGGGAGTCATTATTATCCCAGACCCCAGACACTCAGCAGGCTGCTTTGAAGATAAGCTCACAGAGCAGGGCTGGTGCTGGGAGAATTAGAATCAGTGAGAAAATTCTGTGGTTTAGAACATCATTTCATTATGGAGGAATGCATCTGGAATGCAGTAGTGAAGAAGCGCATCAGATCCGTTTGGCAGGGGGCTCTTTTGGGTCATACTCAGTGTTTTCTAGATTCAGTTTGAGTTCTGGTAAAGCCAGTGTTTGACCATTTCTTCCCCAAAGCAAGTACTACTTGCAGTAAAATTCACATTAATGGAGATTACTCCTTTTCCAGGACCAGGAGCTGGCAGATGAGTTATTCATGTCTTGAATGGATCCTTTGCCATGCCAAACTTCTGAGTGAAGTTTGAAAAATTAATGGTTAATAGACTTCTGTCAATTAGAACCAGGCATTTCCCACAGACATCAAATACCCCCAACAGTATTATGGTATCAGAATAATCTAGAGATTTGTATTTAGGAGGAGTAAAAAGGAGCTGTGGTTCAAAGTAATCTCAGATACAGCTTCATCCATTCCACTGAGGATGGATTTGACTTGGTGGAGCCTAATGAACCAAATTCATCTGTCATATGCCCATTTGATTTCAGTGGTACACCAGCTGTTCACTCCAGAATTGAATTTGATTCATAGTTCCATATTGAAGAGTTCATCTGAAGCTACATGCACTAACAGACTTAGACCCATGATATAGGAGACTGTGGCGTTATCTTAATGCAGAACATGACTATACTGACAGCATAAAGAAGGCTCCATTTGCCATGGCCAGGCTGGATCTCACTGCACCTTACATTTTACCGTAAGCTTACTGCAGATGAGATCTTCCTTGCTGCAGAAAGGCCTTACCACCTCTGCTTTGGATACTCAAGGCATTTAGGTGTAACCAGTGAACAGCTTTCCATTTTGCTCTAGATCTTGGTTAAGAGAAATGGTTTGGGATTATGCAGATGATTAAATGGAGAACAGGTTTGTTATGTAATAAAGGTGAAATTCCAGCTTTCTGCTTGCTGAAGAGTCAAATAAAAGAAGAAAACAGAAATAGTGTCAGTATGTTCTAAGTACAAGAGTGGTTCATCTCTTGTAGCTGATTGCTGCTGGGACAGTGCAGGCCATCACACCCAGGTTAGATGACGGTGTGGTTTCTTGTGTTATCATAAGCCCCTGGCTAGCTATCACCCTTCTAAACCATGTCTCCTTCTGTCCCTTAGGCAGGACTCTCCTGATGTCCTTTGAGAGTCAGGCTGAGCTGGAGCCCTTGGAGCTCGTGTGGGCCAAGTGCCGTGGCTATCCCTCCTACCCTGCCTTGGTAAGTACACCAGTGCTTTCATGCATTCTGTACCCACATTGCAGGTAGCCCAGAACACAGTGTTAGTGCGCAGTGTAACCAGGTGGAACAGGAAAACTTCCCAAAGTCATACAGTGTGCCCTTTTTATTTCCTTTTGCACAGTGAATTTTCCCTGTGCTGTTTTCGAGCATCGCAGAGGATTCATAAAACATTGCTCTCTCGGTGCCAGGAATAGGAGGAGATCTTTCCTCTCTTCTCCTATTCACTCTGTAGGTATCAGGAAAGTGATCAGTACTGCTGGCATGAGAAGACCTACATTTTACAAAGGCAGGCACCAGGTTTCACTGGTGTCCAACTGCCTGCACAGTTTCCTGTATAGTGAGTACAGTTCCCTATGGTCTTATGATGGACACATCTTCTTCCAGTAACCATATGGTTGATTTAAATATGAGAATATATTCATGTGTTTGCATCTAGTCCTATGACTATAGTTCCTTAACATTTATCCATCTTTGGATATTTGACTGTTAAGGTGAAATCCATAAAGCTGGCTTCAGTTCCAAAGCCACGCACAACATGCAGTAGTTGCTAGGAAGTGCCAGTACCACGGCAGGCTTTTATGTGCTTGCTAAGTTACCAGCAGAGATGGCTGAAGTGAATATATAAATAAGAACATGGAATAGAACAACATTCTGGTTTTTCTGCTGTTTTTAAATAGATCCCTTGAGACATGGCTCTTCTGCCATCTCTAAGTGGGAGCCCACAGGAGGGAACAGCTGTGGATCTGCTAGCTGTGTTGGCCAGCCAAAGCGCTTTTAGATCTCTGTGTTGCTATGGCCAAAGTTAAACTGTGCATTAGCATGGATTTAAACACTGAGATTGCCCCCTAAAAGGTGTATTTCTGTAACAATCTGTTGGAGTGCTGAAGTGTCTTCACTTCCGTTCCTGCAGTTGGCCAAGCTGCTTTTTTGAGCCCTTAGGAGCCAAGATCAGGAGGCAAACAGGAGCACACTGAGTGTTGCAGACATGGCAGGGGACTGGAACTAGATGATCTTCAAGGTCCTTTCCAACCTGAACCATTCTGCGATTCTGTGATTGTGTCCACCCTTTGCTTCCCCTGCCATAATCACATAGCACAGATGTCTGACACTGACTTCTATTTTATATGGGGAGAGTAACTGTATCTGTTGTTACTCCCCTCCATTGACCCAAGTCTGTGTTCCCCATCCCTAATAAAGCTGGAACGGCTCATCCACTCTCTCAGAATATTGACCCTGATTCTGCTCTAGTATCAGAATAAATCAGCGATGCCACTGAAGTCAACTGGGCTGCAATGGAATGGAGCTGGTGTTAACCTCACTGTGCCTGCTGCCTACAGCAGTGGTGCTACATTTGTTGTATGAATTTGGAGTGAGGTAGGGAAATCATTGAACACAATGATACTGAGTTTCTACTAAATTACAATTGGTGTAAATGCAGCTACATCCATGCAGAACAACATACTTACAGCTTTTCCCTTTTTTAACATCAGGTGCTTGACTTTTGAACTGACTGGCTTCTCTTCTGCAGGGGAAGACAAAAAGTGCCACTGAGACAGAACATTCTGTTTACCCATCCCAAGTAGAGCTTCATTGTCTAGCTTGGATAGACTGAAAGAACAGAAAAAGAAAATGCATTTTCTGCAGTACTTGAAGGAGTTTGTACTTAAATGTCCTTTCTTTCCCTGTGTCACTAGATAATCGATCCCAAGATGCCACGTGAAGGTTTGCTCCACAATGGAGTCCCCATCCCAGTTCCACCCGTGGATGTGTTGAAGTTGGGGGAACAGAGGCAGACAGAGACAGGAGAAAAGCTCTTTCTTGTCCTTTTCTTTGACAACAAGAGAACCTGGTGAGTGCTGTGGCAGAGAGGGAAGAAGATTTAACATAATCTCTGGTATATGGGAGCATGCAGGGGTTTGATGATGTTACATGGAAGTTGGAGATTTTAAACATGCAGCAGTCATGAAGAGCCATAAGGAGAGCAGCATGCTTTTCCTGGCCCAAAGGCATGACATCTAACATGGTGAACTGCCCAGCATCCTTCACCCACAGGTCATCACCACAAAAATACTGAGGCACGTGGAGAACCAATTTAATAAATAGTCCAAATCTGCAGCAGATTAGAGCGAGCATTTGCCTTTAAAATACCAGCAGACTGAGCAGCCAGTTCCAGTGCTGCACAAAAGATTGGCCAAAAATCTCCAGGGTAACATTTTCCAACTGCTGGGTTTATTCCATATTTAGACTTGCCTGATTTTGTCAGAGGTGCTGAGTACCTGCAATTTTCAAATCAAGGCATTTATGTAAGATGGAAATGTAAGTATAAGCACCTGGTTCAGGGCAAGCGAAATACCTCAAGGCCTGTTCTATCTCAGACAGCATCTGCTGATTTTAATATCAGTGGCTGACCATGTTACCATGCTCACATGGTAACAGTAACCCAGCCGCATATAATAAGCCACAAACCAGTGATGTCCCTTAAAAAATAAAGCTTTGAAATCCATGTATGAAACAATAGGAACACTGGAGATTACGCTGGAAGAGGTGAGTCCCTGCAGTGAGGCAGCAGCCATATGCTGAACCCACTGAATTATTTAACCAGCAAATGCCACATGGGAACATGAATTTAAAAAGGAGCCTAGTGGTACTTTGAGAGCCCTTTTCCTCCTTAATTCTCCTGGGAAAGGTCTTTGCTGGCATCCCTGGAAGAGCAGGGAACCAGGAAATAAGGGAAGGGCAAGGGGATGAAGGAAGAATGTGAACACTGCTCCTCTTGGGGAAGCTCTCAGCTTGGGGATCGTGTTTGCATCACTTGATGGATATGTTTGTGTCCTCTGGGGAAAAGAGGTGCCAAGGGACACACTCCTGAGGCTTTTTATCAGGACAGTGCATTGTTCCACTGTCCCAGATTACCAGAACCACTTGGTACAGGGCATGCTCTTCAAGGAGGTACTAGTAAGTGACGTTTAGCAGAATATCAGTGGCAGTGCCATGCTTCCTGGTGCTGAAGTCGTCAGTTCCAAAAACACCTAAATCCAAACTTGAAATTGAAACTACCTTCCCAAGGGAATCACAGAATCCCAAGGGTTGGAAGGGACCTCAAAAGATCATCTAGTCCAACCCCCCTGCAAGAGCAGGGT
>JAVHNF010056571.1:0-12830 GCA_034783455.1 Micropsitta finschii
CCGGTTCCTTCCTCCCCCTGTCTGCTCCCTCCCAGCGGCCAGAGCCCCCCAACCTTGTGGCTCTGGGGCAGGGGGCCTGGAGGAGTGAGGCACCCCCATCCCTGCTCTTGGGGCCATGCACTGAGGAGTGACAGCCGGAGCTCAGTGCAGCACCGGAGCACCAGCTTAGGGGTAGAGGTGGCTGTGTACCTGAGCAGGATGGGGCACTCAAGGGGTGCTTTGTCCCAGGAGCAGAATGGGGACCACTGGAGATGCTGTCACATGGGGCTGGGTGTCAGGGAGAGTCTTCTCTTCCCCACGGGAATCCCAAAGTGCAGCTGCTACTCTGGGACATGATTGCCCTTCACAGCACCCTGCAGCTGGACCCAAAAGCACCCAGCAGCCCAACAGCCATCCCCTCCCCAGCCCATAACCAGCAGCACCTCCTGGCGACCAGCCCCCACTGCCCCATCAGCCTTCCCATCTGCAGTCCAGTTCTCCATCCTCCACACACAGACCCTGCCACGGGGGAAACTGCGGCTGGCTGGGGGGACACCATCCCCCCTTCTCTCTGCTGCAGGGGTGCAGGGATGCCTGCTCCCCCCTGCATCCCTCATCATTAATTTCCATCAGTGGCCAAGCGGGGCCAGGGCTGCCCGGGGGTGGCCGAGGAACACAGCGCTTTCCCCTGATAGCAAAAATAAATACATTAAAATTCTTGCAGGAGGCAGAAGAATGCGGGAAGGCAGGAAAAAATTGTTTTATAATTTGTAATAACACAAAAGCCGGGGGGGGGGTGTTGAGCTGCAAGAGGCAAGGGAAGCAGAGACAAAGGACCAGCTGTGGTGGAGAAGGCTGCTTCGGAGTGGTGGTGGCATCCCGTCACCCCTAGCCCTCACTCATTGTCACCACTGTGGCCTTGTCCCCTGAAGGATGTGGCTCTTTGGGTTTTATTGCGGAAAGGGGGGTTTGTGTGAGCAGACTCCTGGGGCTGGGGGTTCAGGCAGTCACCCCCATGGCTGCTGAAGAAGGTCTCAGCCTCTCCGTGCCTTAGTTTCCTTGCTAAGGAGGGATTTGTATGGAACTGGGAGAAATCTGGGAGGCAGGAACAAATGCTGGGTACTCCCGTGGGCCTCAGAGCCCGGTACAGGCACAAAGCAAGGACCCTGGCTTTGTCCATCCATTTCCCAGCAGCCCCTCGCAGGGGGTTTCATCACAAGGCCAGTTCCCATATAGGTGCTCTGAGCATCACACCCCCCGGCCCCTGCTTGCCTAGCACAGAGCTGGGACATGATAAGGCGAGTTGCTGTGCGCCAGCCGCACCTGCTCGCCGCGACGGGGCTCCCCCTCCTCCCGCTCCCCTCTTCGGGGCAAAATCAAAGGGATTTTTCTGCCCTTAGGAAATCAGATAAAGGCTTCTCACCTGCCTCGCGCTGCCTTTGCGAGGGGGCCGGGCGCGCAGGGCGGGGGGACAACAGGCACTTTCAACACGCCGGCAGATGAGCTGTGTTCTGCAGCGAGCCGCTGCGGAGCTCTGCTCACAGGGGTGCTGGGCACAGTATCAGGCTGTCACCAGCCTTGGCAGGGACATCCCCTCCCCAAGAGCTGCCTGTTGCTGACTTCTCTCCTTGATTCGAAGTGATGGGGTTCCTGTAGGGCAGTAGAATGGAGGCTGGTGGGTGAAAGCAAAAGACACAAGGCACCAGCCATGGTGCAGCAGCACAGATTCAGTGTGCAGGTCATGGAAGGTACCTGTGTCCCTGTGCTGCAGCCAGGACAGTTCAGTCCTGGTCACTATGCCAAGGGTGCAGACTGGGAGCCCAGTGTCTGTGTGGGAGGGCAGGAAGGAGCAGGTGGAAAACCTCCAAAGGTGGTGGGAGTCTCTTACCTCCTGTGCCCAGGAGGGAGAGGAGGATTGTGCCAAGCCGCAGGTATAACCTGAGTCATTCACCACTGAATACTGCTGGTGGGGAGTGAACATGTCTATGAGGAGAAAAGCCACTGGTAATGGGGCAAGGGGATCAGTGAAGGGCAAGACAGGGTCTGGAGATGGGGGGTGGTACCTTCCCAGGAAAGGAGGCAGAGTCCAAATCACTGCTGAAGGGAGGGGTGAGCTCAGCAGCTGTGAGGGTGCTATGTTTTGCCCGTTGCTGGTGGCAGATACTCCATTTCCCTTGGGGTAAACCAGTGGGCTGACTGGGTGCTCAGCAGATGTGGGTGCAGAGGTGGTTCAGGACCCTCCAGGGTGTCTGCCCCAGGCCCATGATCTGTGACCTGAATGCTGCAAGGCTGGGAGCTGCATCTCCAAGCTCTGCTGTGAGTCACAGATGGTGCAAGACGAAGCAGAGACCTATGGCCCTCAGCTGAGTCCTGTGAAACCATTCCTGAGGCTGCCTGGGAGGGAGAGAAAATTGGGGTGACTGCCTACGGGCACTGTCTCCTCCTGTCCCCAGGCTTCCAGCCCTGGTGTGGCCCCCTGCTACCTCCTAGACAGCTCCTGCTGCCTGCTGTGATCCAGTGCTGTCTCCCTCCTGGGTCCCTGCTGCACCTGAGATGAGATCACCATAAACAAGCAGGCCCTCACTGTGCTCTTCTCTCAGTCTCTTTGCTCCTGCGGCATTCTCCTATCGTCCATCTTCATGTCCCCGTGCTCCAGGGATGTCTCCCCAGAGGAGTTGTAGCCAAGTGCTGGGAGCTGCTTGGAGGTGGGGGTCATTCCTTCAGCATCCCCAGGCAGGACAGACTGGTTCAAGGGCAGGCAGGACTGTGGAGCCAGGCTTGTGCCAGGTGGACCCAATACAGGGACAGGGATGTGCTGGGAGGGAAGGCAGGGATGCCAGATTTTGGCAAGGCCGTAACAATGTTGTCAGGGTCATGCAGGAGAGTGATGGGCAGGTGCCAGGGGGCACTTCGAGGCCGGGTAGGATTTAGCAGGGCCTCACCAGGACCACGAGTGGAGCCAGCCAGGGCTGTACCAGGCAGGGTCCTTCAAGGGCTGCGGGGCTGAGCCGGGCTGTGCCAGGCAGGGCTGTGCCAGGCAGGTCCGTAGCAGGTCCCCGGGGCTGCGGGGGGATAGGGCTGTGCTGAACAGACACCGCTAAAAAGGGGTGCACGTCCAAGCACCGTGGAGGGGAGCGGGGCCGTACAGGCTGCGGCCACCATCCCAGTGCTGGAGAGTGCCCGTGGCCGCTGCCGTGCCCACGCCGCGGTGGTGGCTGCGCGCCGGGAGCCGAGCTTGGCACCCAGGAGTCCCCCCGCCCGGCCCGCCCTGTCCGTCCCCCCGGGCTCCGGTGTCCCTGTCGGAGGCAGATGCTTTCGCAGCCCCGTCCCTCCTCCTCCTTCGCCGGAGCAGCCTCCGCGACGCACTCCAGCCGCCCGGAGGTGCCTGCCCAGCCCAGCCCCGCCGGCCGCGGTGCCCGCCCGCCCGGCCGGCCCGGCAGAGGGAGGCAGCGGGCACCCATCAGCCGGGGCCCCAGCCGGACCCTCTGGGCGGCTGCGAGCCCGGCTGCCCGGCTCCCCGAGGGGGGCGCGGAGGGGGCTCGGTGCTCTCCTCAGCCCTGGCAGGATGCTGCCTTCCTCCCGGACCCAGCTGGGGCTCTTCTTCATCCTCCTCTGCCCGGCCAACATCATCGGGCTCTGGTGGTGAGTAGGACATCGCTCGGTGGGTGCAAGAGGGTCCCTCGGTCTCCAGGGGTGATTTTCTCGCCCGAGCTTGGGGACATCAGAGTGCCCTACACCCCTTCGGTGGAGACTGCTGCTCGCTGGCCAGGAGGATCCAGATCGGGGGGACCCCCACGCTCTGGGGGTTTGGACACACGAGTGTGTCAGGGACAGCAGGCAGGGGAACCCCTAAGGATATGGGATATACAGGACCTGTGGAGAGAGCTGCCTCCCCGCACGCCAAGCCCGCAGCCTGGGAGGGTTGTATGCCTGAGGGGTGGGGAAGTGGGGGTAGGGGCCTCCAGACCCCTCCAATAAGTCAACTTTAATTAAAAGCCCGAGGGTCCCTACAGTGTCACCTCCCGAGCCGTGGCCTGGACACGGCTGGGACAAAACCCCTGTTTGTAATGGTGCCTTCATCAAAGACAGACGGTGCCTTGCAGGGTACTGGAGGGGGTGGGGGATTCATTACAGGCACAGAGCTGGGACCCAGCCTTGGAAAGCACAGGTATCTGTCGAAACATGAACTATTTAAATCTATTAAGAATTTCACCCAGCCTGTCTTTATCCGGTTTTAAGTGCTTAGATTCCAGCTCCCCGGCGTGCCGTCCGGGCTATCATTCATTATCTGAGGCTATTCGTCTCCACATTGTCACACTCTTTTGACCCCTAAAATAAAGCTCTCCATAAGCTTTTCTCCTCCCGGTCCCCTGCCTGCCCGCAAGTAATTTATTCCACAGCTCCATCCCCTTCACTAGCCCTAGCTCCAGGAGTGCAGGGCAGAAGGGGAAGGACTCAGTGGGTATAAATTGTGCTGTTATAGTCAGATGTACACCAGCCGAGCTTGGTCCTGGAGCCCAAGTGCTGTGTTTATTGCCAAGGAAGGTGTTAATGTGGGTCTAAGAGGAGTTTACCTTGTTTTTTTCACTAGAGGAGGAGAGAGCCAGGTATATAGAGCCCTAGCAGGCATAGGGTGCATGTGGGGGACTCCCTGCTCCCCACCACCTGTGCCATGTCGGGACACAGTCCCTCCTGCTGCCCAAGAATAGCTGCTTTTCCTTGGCTAACTTTTGGACTGCTGCACTGCACACACGGCAGCGATACTGATATACTGTCCCTTCAGCTCTTCCGTCTTTCTCTGTCCCATCCCCACCAATACCCAGCTGGTGAGCCCTCACCCCTAAGCTCATGACCCACACTCCGGCTCTGAACACATAGGTCCTTCCCATGGCTGGAGTGGGCAGGGGTGAAGCAGGAGCTCACCTTTCCTTGGGCAGGCAGAAGGCACCGGGAAGGACAGACTGCTGGTGTTCCTCTGCCCTGTTCCCCAGCTGCTTAGAGCAGTATTTTGCTGCTGAGCCTGGGTCCTGCTGGTGCTGTGACCATGCCGTGCTTGTGCTGGCAGCTTGGGGAGATCAGCGGGATTTGGCAGAGGAGGGCAAGGGGTCAGACCTTTTTTTTTTCTTCTTAAAAAAAAAAAAAGAAGCAAAGGAACCTTTAATTGAAGAACACTGACCCAGCTGCACGCAGCGCGGCCGAATGCGCCGGGCAGCAGAGCAGCCGCAGGGGGATCACCAGCAAGCACTCTGCTTCGCTCTGGAGCCCGGAGCCAGCGAGCCAGGAGGAGGTGATGTGTGGAAGAGGACACCAGCACCACCAAACGGGTGTGGACAGGGGACTCCAGCAGCGGCTGATTCACCAGCTGCTTCCCCCAGAGTTTAGGTTCTCTGGCCCCCGGCTGAGATCATCCCACATTTCCAGGGAGCTTTTCCCATGCGGGGGAGAGAGGTCCTGGTGCTGCCTGGCCCTTTGCGCCAGCTCCAGAAAGGCATCTTCCCACATGCCTGCTCCTAGCACCCATCCCCTCTTCCAGCTCTGGGTAGAACTGGTGTCTGTAGGATCTGCTTTTGGTGAGGAGAGGTTCAGGGGTGCAGCTCTGTGTTGTGCCAGGATTCCTGGAAGCCCCAGGTTTGGTGGCATTGGTAGAGCTGTTCCTTGCTCTCCCTGTCACCAACTCATAGGGACTTCAGTGGCATTTCTCCACTTGCACATACCTAGACACCCACAGGTGCCTAGCCAAGGGGCATGTTCCCCTGGCAGGAAAGGAAGGTCTTTACCTGCCCCCCATCTCACCCCAGGCTGCATTGGCTGTGCAGTAAGGGGGGATGCAGGGGCTGTCTCTTTGAGGCATTTCTTTTCCATGCTGGTGACAAACTGACCTGTGAGAGTGGCATGGAGGGGCTGGGTCCCAGAAGGCATGGTCCCCAGCCCAGGCACACAATCGGGCTTGGCCACCCATGGGTGGTAACTGCGCCTGTTGGGATCCTGGCAGATGGATGAATCTACAGAGGAAGGTTTGGGTGTGATGTATGAGCAGTGACATCACGCTGGTACATCGTAGCTGGAGAAGGAGCATCCTCACTGTGGTAGGATGTCTCCAGAGGGCTCACTGAAGATTCAGTCACCCTTGTCCTATATCTCTGTGCCTAAGAAGTGGCAGAGGGACAGCAGGATGGGCTGACACATGGATCTTTCCATGGCAGACGGGAGCAAGCTGTGGTCAGTGTCATTCAAGTGCTGCCCCTCCCTTGCTTAGTGCCAGGCTGTAGGGCATGGGCTTTGCCTTGCTCCCACCATCCCTGCAAAACCTCTTTCTTCCTCCTACCCTTATCTTTTCATGGTTCTCACCTGGCTCCTTGTGCAAGAACGATTCCTCCCAGAGCAGGACAGGCAGAGACTGCCTGGGGCAGGGATATGGGGCAGATAAACCTGGTGTCTCAGGAGCCCCAGGCATGTTGAGGACAGGATTTCATCTGAGACGGTTTGTGGTTGGTCTGTGCTCACAGGGAGGCACTGTGGGGATAGGACAGGCAAATCAAGGCTTTCCCAATGATGCAGAGGCCATCAGCTCTTTGTGGGCATGATGGAGAGCAGCTGGGAGGTGGAAGAGAGAGCAAAGGGGAAGATCATCCCAGGTGAGATGTGCTCCACTCCACCTGTGGGTATGAGGGATGGACCCCTTCCTTGCATCCTCTTCCCATGCATGCACATGTGCAGTGCCTCTCCAGGTTTTCACAGGGCTCCATCAGAATAGCTCAGGGAGGACCCATGCGTCATCACTCATGTCTGCACCTTTGCTCAAGGAGGTCCCAGCCCTGCACCCCCAAAAGCCCCAAGAGGGTTTCATGTGGGTGACCTCCCCTTCCCCTCTGCTGCCCCAAGCAGCATCCACATTGTGCAAAGCCTGTAAGAGGCTGTAGGACTTGGGCTGAGGATCATGAGTCACCCCCTGGGCTTGCTGAGCAGCACCCACCAACCCACAGCCCATGGCCGCCCATGGTGCCCAGCAGACTGCGCTGCCCAGCCATCCTGGGCATGCCCTCACCTCCGGAACAGTGCCTTGCAGGCAGCAAAGCACCTCCCAGCATGGGAACCCCTGCCCGGCACCATCTCCCTGTGCCCCTTCTAGGGCACCTGCTGACTGGCTGGGTTCTTCAAAGGGAAAATGTTTCCTTGCACTCTTTGAGATGGCACTGGCCCCAGAATTGGGCTACCTGTGTCTCTGCCAAAGACTACTGAGCTTTCCCCCGTGCCATCCCTTGTTCCTGCTCCTGGCCACCTCAACTCTTCCACTGTGACATCCAGGATACTGAGCCCTGTCTTGCATGTGCCCTGAGCTGGAGGGCTCGTCTGAGCTTTGCATCAGAGGCTTGACCCCTTCAAATCTCCCTCATGCAGGAGTGTGATGGGCAGCACTGGCAACACCCCAATATTGGCTCAGGATTTGCAGGGTCCTGTCACCACGTGTGGCACCCACATTTGGGCATACGTTAGCCCAGCCTTTGTGCCTCCATTAGAGCCCGGAGGAAGGATGCAGTGACCACGGGTGGGTGGACCCCTTTCTTGTGCCTCCAGGGCTTAGACAGGGCTTTGGGACCGCCATCTCTGTGGATGTGTGCTCCCTCCATCCCCCTGGTACCCATGGCACAAGCTTGGGCAGTTCCTACCTGCGGGCACCTGGCCTCAGCATGACCTTGCAGCAGGCAGGTCCATGGGTTGATGCCGTGTCACACCAAAGCCTCTTTCCTTTGGCCAGCTTCCCAGCTGTTTGCATGCCATCTTTACCAAGGAGGTGTGAGGAGGAGGGCAGGGAACAGGGTCCCTCTGCTCTCCCTGTCCCGTGGCATTTCCCGTTCCTTGGTGCCCCTGGCACTGCTCAGCAGCTGAGCCCTGGCCATGCCCTCCAGCGCAGTGACTTGCTGCTTACTCACACCCCAGCTCCCCCCTGTGTGCCTCCAGCTCCTCTTTCCACACCCGGCTGCCTGGGTTAGTGGCAGCACCCACACATCGCCCTGGGTGAGGGGCCAGGCACCTGTCATGCGCCTGTGCGGGTTGAAGGGGAAGCTGGACAGGTGAAATCCATGTGCGTGTCCCCTTGCCCTGTTTGCACAGCTTGGAAAGGGACCAGCTCCCACCAGGTCTGATTTCCTCAAAAGGCTGTCACTGAGTGTCACACCACTGGGTGGGATGTGGGGTGACCTGTCACCCCAGGGATGGAGCTCAGTTCTCCAGGGCTGGTATACCATGGCTCTTGCCTCTCCAAAGGAGGTAGAGAACTGCCTATGGGCTCTGGGCAATGAGATGGGTACCCTGGCATCCTGCATCCCCTTCCTGATGGCATCCAGGGGCTGGGATGAAAATCTGGATGCAAGGCAAGCCATCCAAGGGGACCCTTGCTACCCCACAGCAGCGTTCCCTTGCCACACAGAAATAGCCAGGCAGCAGTAAGCAGTGGACGCCAGTGCAGCTGGCGTGGCACAACTGCCACCTTCCTCGGGGTTTCAGGGCTGTCAGGGCCATAGGAGACATTTTTCCACCCAAGATATGGGTGCTGTTTGTGAAGGCTGTCCATCCTCTTCCTCATCACATGGCTCTGCCAGCCCCTTTTCATCAGCTTTCTGCAAACCAGGACCCCACTGGCTCTCCTTGAACACATTCTGTTGGCAAGGGCTAGGAAAAGCCCTGCTTCACACCAGCCCCATGTCCAAAGGGGAGATGGGAACTTGTGACAGGTTCCTTGGTCTATAATTTTGGCCGGGAACCACACTGGGACACACTGAGGCTCCATAAGAGTGAGGTGAGCTGGAAAAGCTGGTGATGACGGCAATTGGGAGCCCCCGGCTCTGTTGCAGTGACGACAGCATCCGGAGCACGGGGGTTGCATCAGAAACCCCAGTGACTCCTATTTTCCGTGCATCACCTGGGCTGGTCCCAGGCTGTGTTTGTGGCAGCCAAAGGGGTGACTGCAGCAGACTGGATGCAGGTTGTAGCTCCTCTTCTGTGCTCCTTTCAGTTTCCCCTTTCAGCAGTGGGGGTTGTTTCCCTTACACAGGGGTGCTGTGAATCAGGTCAGAAAGTGGGGCTCATTATCCTGGGTCTTTTTGGGGCAAGGTGGCAACTGCCTGGGGCATCAGGAGAGGGGTGCCAGGGGCAGCAGGAGGGATGCTGCCGAGGCACAGAGTCTGGCCAGGGGGTCCAAGGTGGCAGGCATCGGGTACGAGGGTGCCCTGGACAGGCTGGGGGGGAGCAGGGCTGGCGACCCGGTTCCCTTGTCAGGGCAGGGGGAGGAGTGCCCGGCAGCAGAGGTGGGGCACCTTAATTGTAGATGCGGGAGGCCTTGGAGCAGGACAAGCTCAGGCAGATCTGGGCCCTGCGCTGGAGCCCTTGCCAAAGCGGTAGCAGTTTGGCAGCATTTTTCTTGCCCTTGTCTCCCCCCCATCTCCCCCCCAACCCCTCCAAAGCAAAACAGCTTTCGGGCTCCTGGCAGCCTCCCCGTGCCAGAACGCAGAGCCCAGCGGAAATTAACATCGCTCCGGACTTAGGCAGCCCACCCCACGCCTCGTCAGCACGGCCGGGAGCTCCCGCTGGCCTCCTTGCCGACGGGACACGGGTGCGGACCCCCCCCCAGAGCCGCCCGCCGCCTCCCGGCCCCGCGGGGCTGAGCTCTTCTTCCCGGCCTGATGCGGCGGGCCGGGGTGAGCCGCAGTTCAGCATTTGATCTGATGGCCCCGGGGGGCTGGCGCATCGTTTTATATGAGTACAAAGAGTTGTCTCTTAATGAAAGTCCCATCCCGGCTGCCTTTCCTCCCCACCGCACCGGAGCAGGAGGACAAACCTCTGCCATCTTATTCTGGATGTCGGGAGCCCATGGCTCCCAAGGAGGGAGAGCTCAAAGCCCAGCCTTGAGTTTTGAATCCATCCCCATGTGGTCATCGTGTGATAGGACTGGGCAGGCTTGCTTGTGGCTTTCCCAAGTGGGCCTCAGTTTCCCCAGCAATGGGGAGCCTGTGCCATTCCAGCCACAGACCCATGACGCTGCCCCAGCCCTTTGCTGAGGCACCCGTAAGTCATGCAGCGAAGGGAAACTGAGCTGTGGGAAACAAAGTGAGATGCATTCTCCTCAACAGAAGTGTGGGCTTGCCTCAGTTTCCCTGCTGTAGGTCACTTTTCCAGCCTGTGCCTCTAGGTTGAGCCGTTTAACCCTTTAAGCCTCCAGACAAAGCACAATGACTCCTTTTCCAGGCTGTGTGAGAGGGCACATCCTTTCCAAACCCAGCTGCGGTTTGACGGGCAGGAGATGCAGGCATCATGGGAGCCTGATGTGGGGCAGGGGGGACTGGTAAGACCTCGACCTTCAAACAAGGGGCTCAGAGGGGGTTTGCACTGGGGGAAGAGTTGCAAGTGAAGTCCTGCAGCCCTGCAGCTGCAGAGAGCAAAAAGGAAACCCAGAACACAGTTAAACACTGAGATTCAGCTTGTGATTTTCGAGCCCCTGGGGCTTGGCCAGACTATAAAGGTCTGGGTTTGGAAGCTGCAGCACAGCTGGTGCTCCCCAGTGAGTGAGGCAGCCAGCAGCACGGGCCGCCAGGGCGCTGCTCCCCAGGGGATCCCAAGGGATGTGGCCTTGTAGTCCTCGGGCACCTCAAAGCACAGGGGATGCTAAGAGGATGCTGTGGGCATCCACAGCCAGGAAAATTTTGTTATCAAGCAGGACAAGCTCTGAGCCCACAGGAGCAGTGTTGGAGGCAAGTGGGAGCTGAGTGGGGTGGTGTTCGGGGTGTGCTAAATTCTGTCAGCCCATGGCCATGCAATCTCCATGCAACAGGACAGGCAGTGTGGGCAGGAGGCTGTCAGCACGGTGTGCCTGCCCTTTGACTGCTGCGGCTCTGGCTTTGCCCATGGCAGATCTGGAGCATCACCCACTCCAGCCCGGGGCATGGTGCCGGCGGGATGCACAGCTGCATGAGTAGTGCCGTGGAGGGCACTCCAGGCAAAATGTGTGGGGAAAGAGCAGGAGTTTCTGCAGCCAGCAGCGCGCTGGCGAGCATGGTGTCGTGCTCAGGCTTTGCCTCCCAGCCCCAAGAACCAGGCATCTTTCTCCAGCTGTGCTGGGGAGGAAGAGCTGCCTCTGACACAGGCCCAGTGGAGAGCTGCTCTCCTGTGCTGGCATTGGCAGGGCTGGCGATGCCACCTGCATCCCTCCCTTGCGTGCCTGCCTGTGGCTCCCTTCCCTTGGGGCTGGTGCCTTGGTAGCAGGAGCATGGGAGCCTGGCCAGCAGCCAAGGGGCTTTATCACCAGCAAGGTCACTCAGCTCTTCTCCCACGGGGTAAAGCAGCAAACACTCCTGGAGAGGGGGAGGCACACTAAGAGCTGCAGCTGCACCGCATATCGGTCACACCGCGATGCCAGGGCTGTGTCAGGTCAGCGCCAGACCCAAAGAGCAGGTGCTGAGCAGCACAGCATGTCTGCCATCCCCCACTGGGGACACCACCACATCACCTCCAGGAATGTTCCCAAGGGTTTTGGGGTGTGGAGTGGCATGTGCAGCATCCTCCTCCAGGCAGCCCCATAGTTGGGGATCTCCCCCATTCTCTGGCTGACTGGGCAGGGCAAGGAGTCCCCTGGTTGCTGGTACACAGGTGCCAACCATACCTTTTGTCCTCCATACTTCTTGTCCCGTTGTCACCCAGGCTCAGCACTGAGCCAGCACTGCCCCATGGCCCTGCTCCATCCCTGGGAGCAGGTCTGGCTGTGCCCCATCCCCACCCTGGTTTCTCCAGGCTCGGGTGCTGGTTTTGCTCTGCTCGCTGTCCCCTCCTGCAGGGCAGTGGGGAGCCCCCTGGTCATGGACCCCAACAGCATCTGCCGCAAGACGAAGCGGCTGGCGGGGAAGCAGGCGGAGCTGTGCCAGCTGGAGCCGGAGATAGTGCAGGAGGTGGCCAAGGGCACCAAGTTGGGCGTCCGGGAGTGCCAGTACCAATTCCGCTTCCGCCGCTGGAACTGCACCAGCCACAGCAAGTACTTCGGCAAGATCCTGCAGCAGGGTAAGGCAAGCGCTTCCTCTGCCTCCCATCTCCAAAAAAGCCTCCAGCCACCCGGTCGCGTGCCTCCCCGGGACTCCTGGAGAAGAGTCTGGGCATGCAGACCTGTGAGTGTGTGTGCTCTGTGTATGTGTGTGTGTGTGTGCAGGGGGTTGCTCAGTGCTCCCCGGTGTAGTCACGCTGAGGTTTTACTGCCGGGACATGTCTCCCCGTGTTGTAATGAAGCAATTACCGATGCTCCCAGACAGTTTGGGGCTTCACAAAGCCCAAGAATGCACCCTCGTCTGGCAGTGATTTACTGCTCCCCCAGGACCCCGGGATGTGCTGGGGGAAGGGGCCCGGGTGGGAGGCGGTGCACAGCAGCAGGGAGCTGCTCCTTGCCCCATGTGTGCCCTGCACATCACTCCTCCTGGCCTGGGAGGGTGCAGAGGGGTGCTTGCCCTTGTTGCTGGGTAGGCACCCTGGTGTCACCCTGAGGGATAGGGTAGCAGGGAGGGATGGGCAAATCCCAGCCAGGCAGATACAGTGGTCCAAGCCCAGCCCAGTTGTGTAGAGACCAGAGCAGGGGCAAACCAAAGGGGCACCTGTGAGTTTGTAAGGGATAAGAAAGCACTGCCAGGCTCCCCAGGAACAGAGGCTGGGAGGTGGATAGGGAAGGGGGATGTGAACTTGAAGCAGCTTGGGTTGGTAGAGCCACTTAGCAGGTGGTAAGTTGAGTACTGCCCCTGTTCCCATGTTGGTCCCTGTGCTGGGATAGATGAAGATGCTGGGGTAAGCCCCAGTGTCCTTGGTCATCACATCTGCTGGTG
>JAVHNF010056576.1:29028-39124 GCA_034783455.1 Micropsitta finschii
CTATCCCCCAGCCCCCAGTTTCTATGTATAGCACACACCCTCAGATGTTTAAAGAGTGAGACTCAATGTTTGCCATCATTTCAGACTTATCCTTGGCAAACAAGGAATTGACTCCAGTATAATACCCAAAAGGAATATATCTGTCCTTCCAAAAATCACATTCAGCCTGGCTGCCGTTGTACTAAAAAATTCAGGTCCACATCACATGCTAGAGATCTTAAAAACTGCAATTTAACCTTGAGTTCATTCTCTGTCTGCTAGAGGATCCTTTAGACTTAGTACTAAAAGAGTTTTCACACCAAAAAGAAAATAGAAGTAACCATAGGGTAAATTGCTCTTCTTCACAACTAGAAAATCCATGAATCACAGCATTATAAGAGCTGGGAGGTGGGAAGGGTAATGAATATTCATGTATATAGATCCCAACATAAAATCACTTTTCTACTACCCTATTCCTGTTCAAAGGCCAGGTTGGATGGGGCTTGAAGCAACCTGGTCTAGTGGAAGGTGTCCCCATCCGTGGCAGGGGGTTTGGAAGTGGATGAGCTTTAAGATCCTTCCAACCCAAATCATTTCACGGTTCTATGACTCCACTACTCAACTGTATGACTACACAGAAATCATTTTAGCTTTTTGTGTCTCACTTCGACCACAGGAAATGGGGAAAACAAAGTTTCCTTACAACTAAATTGCTGTCCTTCAGGATTAATTCAGCAGCACATTTGAGGCGGTTTAAAAGACAGTGTAAATGAAGAGAGCTCCAGCTCAAAACAGCTCACCACGTCTATGCCCCCAGGGGCAGCAGGTAGGTGGGAGAAACAAAAGGGGCATGGGAGGGATGGGTGAAACCACAATGAAATGACAAAGCTGCAGCAACTGTTGCAGTGCATCATTAAACTTAGACGATGAACTGATCTTATCCTCAGAGTGTCACTGAGTTCCACCCAGTTCTTTCCACTGCAACCAATTAGATTCAATAAAAAGTTAAAACCACCAACCTAATAAAGCCAGGCAGAGATGTGCCATGTACAGAATATGGCACGGGGCTATGAAAGTGTTGTCAGTGCTTGTTTGGCATAACCTGCACAATTCACCAGTGCTTTTGTCACTCATGTGCTGTGGTCATGGCTGTAGAGGTTTAAAGCTTCCTCACGGCTTGGCAAATTCTCTGTTTGTTTGTCTCTCATAAACACACCAAGGGGAAAATGTGCAAGTGCTGAATCACAGAGGCCGCTCTCAACATGTTGCTGTGTGGAAGAATGACCTTAAGTTAAAGGAGATCCTCCTTCTGGTATCGCTCTGTACTGGATCCGTGTCTACACTTGTTGGTCTTGGCCAAACCAGAACAACTGGTCACCAACAGAGAGCTTTTTGTTCACCCCCATAAGGACCATGTGTGTGCTTCTGTGTGCTTCCAGCAGGACCCTAACCAGGTACCTCTCATGAAAGGATCATGTTTGCTTCCCAGCACCTCTTTCAGAAAGGGAAGGCAAAGCCCAGCTCTCCGAATAGCAGAGTAATAGGACTTCACTGCAGCCCAACCCAATGCCACCATTATCCTCAGCTGTCCCAAAAGTGGGACTCAGAGCCACCATTCCCTAAGTTCAGCAAGTTCAGAGATCCACCACTCTTAATTCAACCATGTCAGTGCAGAAGCCAGTAAGATACTGAAGACTCATCACGCCCAGTGAAGGCAGTGCAGTGGAACTGGAGCATATTAAGTGCTACGTAAGATCAATTCTCAGTGCACTGGTGTTGCAGGCAATAAAAATGATAAAGCTTACAAGAGCAAATGGCTCAGTGCCTAGAAGCAGTCTGGGGGAGCGGAACGTAAGTGGTTAGGCTGTTAAAATATTCCCTGTTATGCTTCCAGCCTCTGTGACCAGCTCTCTCAAACACAATCTCAAGTCAAAACAGACCCAGGAACATCCCCAGTGGGCAGTTTGCCCGCAGCCTCCCTGCCCTGGGGGTTAAAAACATTCACAACATGGGCATAGGCTTTGCCCCTGGAAGTCTCCCCACCAGCCAGTGCTGTTCCTGAATGCCACCGGCTTACAAGTGTGCTGCAAGGCCTTTAGGTCTTCCCAAGATCTTCCAGAGTCATCTACTGGAAAAGCTGACACCTTTCTTGTGAGCTCAGGCAGACAAGCACTGCGTGTGACATAAATCTGGGCTCCGAATACAATTGCAGTCAGACAAATAAGGGATAATTTGGGGAAAAAAAACCTAAAAAACCTGAAGGAAAACCAAACCCAAACCAACCTGAAACTTGTCAGGTTTTCTTTCTATTTAAAATACTCTGGGTTTTTTTTCTTTCTATTTAAAATACTCTGTTTCCTTCGTTTGCTCTCTGGCTACAAAACCCGTTGTTTATGGGTTTATTGCGGTGTAATAATGTTCACTTTATAGAAATGACCCTGGTCTCTGCTGATACTGCCCTGTGATCATGACGGCAGTAAACGTCCCAGTATGATATGATGATGTCCCAGTATGAAATGACAGTTGTACGTCCCAGTTTTCTTGGGCAGAAAACTCGCTGCGGGCTTCAGGAAGGAACCGTCATTTTTGTAATGACCTGATTTAACAGATAAATGTTTCTTGAGAACCTCATTAAAAACCCAGAAACAGCAGCAGGTCAAAGAAGCCATCTGCAAAATAAATATAACAGGGAAGAGCCTTCAAATGCCATCAAATAGAGGCGACTTCTGTAATTCCAGAAGACCAACCCTGCACTTGCAAGAGCCGCGGGGCAGACTCCTGCCTGCCTCTCATGTGAGCCATACAAGCTCCCTGCTGATTTCCCTGTGACTGCAAAATACCAAGCCAGGTGGAATGTGGGCCTTCTGTATTTGCCTAGAAGGGAGAGTAGTCCTTGTAAACCTGCCTGGTGAGAGACAGCTGCTGGGTTGTGATCATCTTGTCTTCACCCAAAGACAAATCTGTTACTCTCTGAAGCATCGGACAAACTCTTCCTGCTTTGTTGGGAGGATAAAAGGAGCTTCCCTTTCAGTGGATGAGGCTGCCACCCAACACACTGTGTGTTGTTCCAGTCCTCGTGTCTGGTCTTGACACACGTTAAGCCCATGAGCAGCTCAAGTGAGGCTCCTCTCCATCTCCTGAGCACTGGAGGCCACACTAGCGCTGTGTAGGTGCTGAGCCACGACACAGAGACCAGGGAGAATAGACCATGCCAGGAAAGGCTGAGACAAAGGAAGCACTGAGCCCCTTAGTCTTTCCAGTGTCCTTCATCACAGTACCACCATTCAGCAATAGCCTTCCTGCTGCTGATGTAGCTGAAGGAATGCCCTTGTTGCCACTCACACCCAGTTCTAACTCCAGATGAGGCTGGGACTGCCTTTTTCCATCCCTTCAAGCCCAGGAGATGCTTCTATATTCCTCCTCAATGTCCTGTCTCCTTTTCCACCTCTTCTTAGTGCTTGTTCTGTTCACTAAACTCAGTGAGGAGTTCCTTGTTCAGCCAAGGTGACTTCCTGCCACACCAGCTCATCTTCTTGCACATAAGGATGGACCATGCATCCCTGGGCAGCCCGAAATAGACTGCAGTACTGCTGGCTTTGCTGGGAATACTTTTCCAGTGGTTAAAAGCCCTCACTGTGTCTGTGTCAAGGAGCAGGCACTGGTGGTGTTTGCTCTCACAGAGGAAGAAAGGCTTTCCCTCAAGGCAGGGAGAGTTTGAGTTGCTCTGCAAACAATTCTACCATACCAACAAAGCAGTCACACGGAAAGAACGCAGCCCCTGCTTTGAGACAACCTCTATGCCTAAGTGGGGAAAAATATCTGCTTTCTTCCTTGCCAGAGGACTGCTAAAATCTGCTCTTAATTCATTTACAGGAAAGGAAACATGGTTGTATTCTGTTGAGCAACAGGGACACCTGTGAGTTGGCAGCAGGGTCCTTTGCCCCAGCTGAGCTGATGGATCACAGCATTTGGAGCAGGCAAAGATGAGAATAGTTATAGCTAAATCCTCTCTGATCCTATTCATTGTGCTTCTAAAAGTGCTTACAAAAACCCACATGCCCAAGGGTCAAACAAGTGGCCTCGGCTTGTTGCTGCATGCAAGGGTTTGATATAAACCCCATGTAAGAGATCAAATGGTCAGAGCTGGCTGGAGTCAGGGCTTTAGGAACTCTGCACAGAGCTGACCTGCAAGGAAGGGAACAGCTATCAGCTGGTTTCATCTTGACCTGGTCTGTTCTCCTCAGAGCCATGAGCATAATTTAGACAGAAATATGTATAAGCATACTTAAAGGATGGAAAATGCAGTCAAGGACCAGGAGGGGGTGATTTTTCTTTAGTCCTTCTGTATACGATCTATGTGACTATTACTCTAAGTGTTTGAAGAAGTATATGTTACATGTATTTCCATATGGATGAATGATTAACACTGAGCATCGTAACGGCCTTAAGCTGTAAACTAACAATGGAAAATAGAGTGGTCATCATTAAAAGGTGAACATTTGCCAGAAGAATTACCACACTGTGGTACATGAAAAGACAACAGTTAGACCCTGCACTGAGTATAAATGGAAAATGTGGTGTCTCAGATACCGATAGGCTGGTAACTGTTAGCAAATGTTCACTTTTCTATGGTATCCCAAACCGAATCTGAGCCTTTTCTGAGGTTCAGCCATAGCTATTTTCCAACCCACAGCAGACTGCATTTCACTGGTGCATGAAACGATCCTTCTGCCATGTATAATAAGTTGTGCAACCCTTTGATACAGCACAGAGAGGGACACTCTGTGTATGCACCACTGCCTTCCTATGAGTGCAACCAGAACTGCTCCGAGTATCACTTAATCCCCTATCCTGCACTTGGGGATGCTATGCTCCTGAGGCCAGCAGAGTTGTGCACTTTCCCATCTGTGCCATCAGCTTCCAAGCGGCCGCTTATGCGAGACAACGAGAGCTGCTTGGAAAAACTGGGCTGGAAAGCTTTTTGATGAAAAACGGAAATTGTTTCCCAATGAAGCCTTTGCAACAAAACGTCCTATTTCCTCGTCAGCTCTAGAAGTGGTTGGAAATTTCCATTTTAAAATATTTCCAATGGAAACCAGATTTCCCCCTTTTCCTTTCCTTTCCACCCGCCCTGCCGACTACAGATTATGTGTGTGGGGAACAAAGGTCATTTTTCAGGAAGGTCTTCTGAAGATCATAGCATTTTTCAGTGGCTGAGGATTAGATGCAACCCGTAAGACAGTCCCCTACACACTGAGGCTTGGTTGTTTCAGTTCTTTCTAGTTCCACTAGAAGGGAGGGTTGTTTGATTCATTGAGAAAGGCAGAAAACAACACGTTCCTCCCCAACTGCGGCCCTTGATGTCCAACCCCAGTTCTGGTTACTGGGATTTTCTTTCAAGTTCTGCCTGCAATGTAACACATTAGATCCACTCCTCTGATCCCATGTGAATTTGTCCTTATTATTTGTTTGACTGTTAATTTGTTCTTAAATGTACTGATTTTTCACCAGTTAAACTGGAGTCCTCAACATCATATCAAATGAAGGTCTCCAAAACCACCTCACTGCCTTAACACTCCTTCCAAATGCAGGTTGTTAAAACATAAACGGATTTGGATGTATGCATTCACATTTCTCTTTCCCAAATGCATTTTATGCTTAACCTTTCCAAGAAGCAAAAGGGCCAGACACCATGACATCTCCCTTTCTTTAAACACCCTAGTGAGCCATGTTGAAACCAATCGCTTTTGAAGAGGATAGGCTTGTAACTGGATTTTCTTGTCGACACAATGGCAAATACAGAACTGACTCTCTTGTGAAGAGGGGGAAGAGGGAGACACTGTTTTATACTTACTCAGAGGATATGAGAGGTTCCAAGAGCAACATAATAGGAATACAACCTATTATACCACATATGGTCCCACTTATTTGTTATTCATATAAGAATTCCACATCTTTCCCAAAGAGCAAATAAGAGATGAATATGTGTAATACTTGAGGAACTGAATACTCCACTGTTTAAGCAAGCCAGTGCTGAATATGGAAATCAGACCTGACATAACCTCCTAAGAGTTAAAACAGATTGTTAATACGAAACTTTCCTAATGCCCTTCTCTGACTGGTTCTGCTTCCATCAATCTCTTCGTGCAAAGAACAGAATAGAGAATGACACCCTCTTTGAAGAATTTTTGAGCCACGTGGGTAAAATCACAGAATAAAGCCCTGCTTAGAAAACAACGGGGTGATTTCAGCATCCTCTTGAAGGACTGTTGATTACCTTCTGGATTAACCTGCACACTTTCAATTCCCTAGGATCAAACCCCTCTATTATACATTATATAAATTTGGCAAAGTGACTTTTAAGGGATAATTGTTTCCAAAAGAGACAGCAAAATCCTGATCCTGCTCCACCGCTGTACCTAAACCCCAGTCCTTCAGACTGTGACCCACAATCAATTTATCATGACTTTACACAGTCCTGCCCACCAGTCAGCTCATACACTGTCCATGTGCTGCCTTTAACCCGAAAGAAATAAAAAGCAACTTCAGTAAAACCCTGGCACATTGGGCAACTTAAACTAATCTCAGTTCCTGTCTCCCTTCCAATGGGCTTGTAGCTGTGTTCAATTGAGCTAGCCGCAAAAGCTGCATCTCGTGTGTCCTTCAGGGATGTACTTGTTGAGAACCTTCTCCCACACCCCCACAAGGTTCTGGACGTGTAAGTCCACTGAGAGTCCAACCAAGCTCTGATTTAAGAGCAAGCTGCGATTCAGGATGAATGAGGGTGGTGGAGGTGGTGGCTTTCAACTCTGCACAATCTTGGCGAAGCCATTCCTCCCTCTGAGCCATGGAAGTACAGAGCATTACTTTGGTCTGATTTGACTAACTTGCTTTCTCGTTGCTCTTTAAATAGACAGACATAGCTTGTTTAGTTTCTGAGCTCACTTGGCACTATCACTTTGTCTAACGGTACTTAATACTAAAATACACAAAGAACTTAAATGCAATGAAAATGTATCTGTTCATGTCTGTGATTTTTCCACATATTTCAGACTTGCTTTGGTTGTGTTTTATTTAATACATGAGAAAGCAAAAAAAGCCATTCATTTACAAAATAACTGGAAATAATGGGTGTTTGCAGCCTGCTGCTGAAGAGATCCATTTCTAAGTGTCCTGCTGTGACCCATTCCCTTTTAATAGAAGAAGTTGGTTTTGGATAGGTGCCTAATGCAAACCTATTCCTGCACTGAATAAACAAATGAGTAGATAGTTGCTTCCAGATCTTCAATTTTTTGATACTTTCAGCTATAATCCTCAAGGAATAAAGTGGGTGGAACATGGTCCAAGAAATACAGGCTGTTCTGACCTTTAGCACTCCAGTTAATAGAAGCTTATTTACATCCCCAGCTATGGTTGTGTTTTTGTTTCCTTGGCATTCCTATTTGATCAACACAACATAACATTCCTTAATTTCTCACTTCTTTCTGTTTCATATTAAGAAAAACTGAAGCAATTGATGTATTTTAAAAATATAGACATTTATGTAAGTTTGTTTAATCAGTTTTTCTGGGCAGTATATGTAATGAAGTTAATGAGCTGCTCTCTAGACTAAGGAGCAGGTACAGCCTGCAGGGCACATCACTGCTGAGATGGAGAACACCACTCTGGCCTTTCTTCAGAAGAATATATGCCCCAACACAGAGGAAGGACCAAAGCCCCTGACACATTTGAAGAGTTCAGACAGATTGACTGCTTCATGAAGTTTGGGTAACTTGAACAAAGGCAGAATAATCTTACGGGACTGTATTTTGGCTTAACTGAAGTCACCCATCCAACTTTCACAGCTTCAGAGGAGCTATGGTTTCACCTCTGAACTGCTGACGTTGAGTAACACCCAGCTCCTGAGTTGCGGGCCTCGCTTCCAGCTCTTCCCAGTAACTAGTTCTGTTACCCTGGGCAAGTTTCTTAATGCTGCCACTTCTTCACTGGTAATTAGGATGGAAGCAATTAGCTTTTGTGAAATGCTTTTAATTCCATGGATGGATAAAGCCACATACAACACGATGCTGTAACTCATTCTGAGTGCTGCAGCCCTTTGCCATAAGCCTAGCAAATAATCTAACCTGAAACATTTGAATCTTACATGATATTTTATCTACCTGGCAAAGGGTTTGGTGGATGATTTTCTTCTGGACTTGCCAGGAGTTGGTAGCATTGAAATGTGATACAGAGAATGCATCGTACCAAAAGATGGTATTCCTAGACCAAAAAGTGTCAGTTCTCAACATTGTAAGTGAAGTTCATAATCTTTTCATGATCATCACTTTATAAAAACCCATTCAACAACACTGCTGTTCAAGCCTCTCCTGTCCCCAGCAGGATTGTTCACAGGAGGCGTGGTGGCTATAAAATACCACTGACTTCCTCAGCATTGTATTTGGATGCTAAATGCTCTCATCTAACAGGCAGCTAAGGACAATCAGAAGACAAGATCACTGCTGGGAAAGAGGAGGGAATTGAGGTAGGCTTTTCAAGGTGATGTGGAGAACGAAATCTGCCCAACCTGGGTGACCACAGGTCCCAGACAGCTTGCCATTTGTGGAAGAGCACCATGGATGCCCTTTTTCATCTCAGTCTTTCTGTCTGCCAAATAAGCCATTTTATATGGAAACGCTTGTTATGGAACTGTTTCTTGTGGGAAAAGCCATTAAAACACTTTTGCTTCTGTTTAGTAACCAGATGTCTCGCATGGAACAATGGAAGCAAAACCACATCTGCTAACTCACAACTAATGCCAGGGAGCTGAGCTGCATGGCTCTAAACTGAAGAAAGGGTTGTACAATTACTACCTCCTCATGTGCTGTTTAAGTTCATTTGTTTGGCCCCTTTTTTTCCTTAGCCAGAATAGACTTTATAATTAATAGAACTGCTGGGCACCAGCCTGGCAGAAGAGATCACAGCTTGAACTTGGCCAGCTTGTTTCTACACAGCTTGGTTTTTCATGATGAAAGATGTGCAAACAAGAAGAAACACTTCTAGCGCAATGTCCAGAAGACTGGTGGGGCTCGACAACATGGCATCTCAGAACACCCCGGTCTATCTGCGAATCAATTAAGGTTAACAGATGCTAGAAAGCTTCAATATGATATGCCAGATCCCATGGAGGCTTTGATTATGCTCCCAACACTGACCTTATCATGCTCTTACTAAAGCCAGATAGAACATTTGGTTGGTTTCATCCTTAGCAACAAAAGCCCCTATTGACTTTGCTATAATTTGTGAACAACAAAAAGCAGCCTCTTTACTACAGTTGGTCATTACAAATAAAGGCCAAGCCACCTGACTCAGTGAAACAGGTCTCCATTTAGAGGGCAAGGGAAGTGAGAGGTGTCCAGGTACAAAGTCCTAGGACCTGGCTGGATATGATGCTATATGAACCTGCATTGGGAAGGTTGGTGAGAATTGGTCTGAACACAGCTCACACTCAGCACATGTAATAACTCAATAGCACATGTATGTGCTAGCAGGTAAAACTAATGACTGTCAAGCCATGTCTTCTCCGACCTATGGAAGAGAATTCTTTTGCCTACAGCAACCTTATGGGTGCCTCCATTTCCCTGTCTTGGGTATGACAGCAAAACACAGCCTTGATTAGTCGGTGATATTTGATGTACCTCACTTTAGCAACTGGGGATCTTTAGCCTCTGCTCTAGCATAGATCCAAATGTGCCTTTATATGCATATTACCCTGTTATTCTTCAGCTCTCATCTTTTGCCTAAGGACTCCAGGCCTTTTTCCCAGTATCTCAGGCTTTCATTCTAGACAGAGTTCAAAGGACTCCAACCCAGAGGCTTCAAGTAATTAAAATCTGTAGTATTTTCACTTTTCAAAGACACAGGAGCTGAAGTTCAGCAAGATTTAATCAAGCATCTGCCCTTCTTGATGCATTTTCCACACAGCTGGAAGCAGGGTCAGTTCATAGCAGGGGATGGGAAAATATCCTGTCATATTCAGGAAGGAATTATGCTCACTAGAGAATCAGGTTTTACCCAGACAGGCCAGGTTTCAGGGTGTTTATTAAGTAAACTCCCCTGTAAACCGTTCTTGCCAAGATGC
>JAVHNF010056576.1:39245-50994 GCA_034783455.1 Micropsitta finschii
GTACGTTTGCCCTCTGCTCCCACATCCAAGGACCCAGGACAGAAAGCTGGTGCTGTGCCTCTTCTGCACAAAGGGAGTTTTGAAACACTGCAACACACATTCATGTCACTCCTTGCCTTACAAACTAAAACACCAATTGATGAGCCTCCATCCCAAGACCATTTGCCGCAGACACACAAGGCCAGGACTCCCACACACTGCCATGATGCAGCTCCAGCTCCGCATCCCTGACTCACCATCAACCCAGGTTCCCTGAGTGAAGACAGTGTCCAGGTTAAGAGGAGCACAGTGTATGAGCCAAGCAGGGCTGTGCTACCACCACCCACAGTGAGGAGCTTAGTGGAGTTACACTGATTTCTGGCAGCGTTCTCAACCCCTGAATGAAGGCCGTGATAACCTGGTGTCCACTAAAGAAAAAGGGCCCCAGATCCATACCTCCTCTAAAAGCATGACTCAAAACCCACAGCAGGCATTAAGGCAGGGCACTGCTGTTGCACGGGCCCTGTGATGCCAGCGTATTTGCTACCCTAAACAAAAATCATGATGGCAATTGCTTAGTGAACGAAAAGTGGCAAGAAGGAGCAGATGCAGGGTAACTCTTTGAAACAGTGTCTTGCTTTGAACTGATTTCAGTAGCTTTGGAAATAACTACCCTTGCATGAATGGATCCTCAATCTCCCTCTGTATCTTGTTACTGTCCTTCAAGATGTTCTCCTGCAACAGAGGTATGGGCAGCTCCCACAGATGTGCGACCTGGGAATAAGCAGGGAACTACCACATTTTTATAGCAAATTTCAGATGTCTCCAAAAGCAACTAGAACATTCGGAATGAAGAGCAAGGCAAACCACGACACCAAAGCAGAGCTGCTTCTGTTCGGCTGTCCCTAATTCACTGTATTCTCCATTGGCATGTAATTGTGTCTGCAGTCCAAGGGCTGTTCGTTAACTCCCAGGATTGCTGCTATTTTCCATTCTGCCAGCCAAATGAGCACTGTGTGAGCTCTGTCTCAGCAAGTGAACGCAGTAAGTCCTTTTATTCTTCTCTGACCCTGCTAAAATGCTTGTTAAAGACACCTACCATTTGTTCCCTTGTGAGTATTTAACCCTTTGGTTTGTCATGGTTCCTGCAGGTTTCCCTCCTTTCTTCCCTGTGAAGCCAAAGCAAGAGACTCCCCTTCTGCAACCTCGCTATTTGTTTCCTGCTGAAGACCTTTCCCTTTTGATCTCTTACATTATTCACATCCACAGAGCCTGCTCTAGAGCAGCAGATTTGGGGGCAGTGTATTCCCTCCCCCTTCCACTGCAGAGATCACTGCCTGCCTAATTGAAGGGGATGATCTCATGCTGGCTGCTCTTTTTAAGGCAAATAAAAATACATCCTGTCTCTTTAGATGCTGCTTTTGAAGCCTGAAACCTAGCTGGAATAACACCCCCACAGTTTAAAATCCAGCAGTGTGCTCATACTGTACCCAAACCTACTGATAAATCTTATTTACAATTATACAAACCTGCCAACCGGACCTAGAGGCCACACTTAGGACCCTGTGGAAATGAGCTCACCCGCTCGACAAGCTGCTACAGGTTAGACAAGACACCAAGTATGACTTTGCTTAGTGGATTTGCTCTGGTTCCCCCTCTGTGTGACCTTCAGCTACTCTGTGCCTTGGCTTAATCATCAGTAAACTGAAGACAGTACGTACCTGCTTCACAAGAGAGGAGCTCATCTGCAGAACTCAGGCGAAACTGCAGCATTAGCAAGAACAAAGTAACTTATTAGGGCTGAAAACCACAAATAAATGGCCATGAGAAACAGGAGGCAAATCATAACTCAGAGGTAATTTCACAACCAAGAGGTAATGTGATTCTGTTGATTTAAGCCTTATTTCTTAATTCACCTCAGTCTTTTAACTACAAGGCTTTGGGTTTTTTTAATTCTCTCTCTTATCATCTGTTCCGTGGAATCAAAGGAAATTTAACTCAGTGTATTAAAAAATACACCGTTAAAAGATGGTTATGAAAATACATTGAGAACAAAGGCACCTTATCACTGTATGCAATCACAGGATTCAGATCACATTATTCATTCAGAGCAACTGCTGCCGATGTGCCTCTTCCCACAGGCTCAGAAGTAAGGCTTTATTCACACCACCACCTTACTTCGCTTGCTGCAGGACCTTGCCTTCCTTGTTCCAGCAAGAGTTCCTTGTTCCAAGCATTGTGCAGCTGCTCACATGAATTCGCTTTCTTAACCCTCATGCTACTCCTTATGTGTTTTCTCCACACTTTACCTCTTGTATAATTTGTATCATCAAAGAAAGAAAGATATAAAATACCTTGTTTGAAATCCTCCATTACATCGATCTGTTTTACCTCCACTGAAGCTGACAGTGAGTTAGAAGAGAGCCAAGACAGAAACCATGCACCCATTTAGGACACCAGAATCATGTCTGTCTGCAGACCCCATGTAAGCTGGACCTTTTATGCCCAAATGGTGAGAAAAAGTTTCATCAATGCTCCCTCACAGGCATTTGAGGCAGAGAACTGAGGAAATCAATAGAACCACTCTGAAAACACCGCACCTAGAATTATTACAGACCATCACAGCTAGCACAGATGTGTTACTGAGGACACTGAAATACCCAGAGAACAAAAAGCTGGAAAGAGTAAAGTGTCTCTTCAGGCTCATAATGCAGCAGAGGTTGGAAAACAATCCCCAGATTCCATTAAGTCACCTCCCAAAATCATGTATCCTGAGCATCTTGGAGACTCTCATATATGGCATGGCCAATGTAGGAGTGTACTGCAAGCATGTAGGGCTAAAGGTGACTTCATTCACATAAGGCACCTGACACAACCAAGGCCCATGACTCCAGATAAAGGGTTCAGAGCACAGCATGTTGAAGTGAAGGAGTTCACAGTCCCCTTTTCCCCCTCTCCCTCAGATGATTTACTGTTGTAGAGACTGAGAAAGAGATAGGGAGAGAGATGGAAAAAACCAAGAGCTAGAAGCTGTGCAATATTTACCTTGGAAATCAGTTCAACCCATTGACTGCGAACTGGGCACTGTCTGACATCTTCCACCACTCAGCTGCTAAATAAAGAGTGACTGATAAAGTAAATACAGTCAAAGCCTGCTACGGGCTCTGAGGCATTTACATGTAACTGAGCCATGACTCCTGCTCACTGGGGACATATCATCTTCTCAGAGGGAAGCAAAGCCACTCTACCTGAAGGTGGTTACAACAAATATGAAGGAACTTACTGTCTTCGTTTCAGGTCCATTTTCCAGTGGCATGTATAATAATGCAGCCTCTATGCACAAATTGGTCCTTCTCCAGGTCATATGATGCCTGCTTTACAAGCAGTATACATGTGTGCAGTGTAAGTACAGGTCCGGTACTTCCCCAGTATCATACTTAAAAAGGTATCCTCACTTTTCCACTTTTCTTAATGGGCTGTTGCTCAACTGTCATCGCACAGGTACAGAGGAGAGCACTTGAAAAACAGGCATCAAACTACTAGGAAACTACTGCCCTTCTCCGTGGCCAAGAGGGGAGGCTTTGCCATTGCAGTGCAGTCCTGCTAGCTGGTGTGCTCATACTGAGGTGGTTGGGAGAGAAGCACAGAACTATACGTAGCCCATTTAGAACAAGAAGTTGCAGTCGAGTTGTTTTCAGGTCTTCACACTTTTCTTAACCCACAAGAGAGGGAGAAAAAGAAGCAGCAGTGGAGAAAGACAAAATTTAGCCAGAAACTGGAGATCATCTCGCATTTAAAAATAACAAAACAATGAATTTGCACATGTAACTACCATGAAGCTACACCTGAAATAACGCATAACTTGCTGCTGAACAAGCAGACAAAAAAGCTGTTATTGCAATAAAGGGTGCAAAGTGTTAACCAGCCGGTCACAGGCAAAGAAATCCATGAGCAATGCACTCCACTAAGCTTCTCACCTCTGGAGCAACAGGGCACTCATGCCCACGTTAGGGAGCAATGTTCAGCACTGCAGATATGAAACAGCCACCTTTTATCCTCACAGAGCTGTAGAAGACAACCCTGTCCATTTAGACTGTCAGGCAGAAAAAACACAAGTATCTTCTCTAGATCCAGTGCTGTTCACATCAGACACCAACACGGACACCACACTTTTGACTCATGTTTCCAGAGCTTCCCCATACTGCTTTCTCAGCATTTTGCCTCCAATGCTGGGGGAAAACCAAATGAATTATGCTTATTCGAATTTTGCTGCTTTCTTTCACATTTCCTGGAGTGATCAATACCCCTTATGTTGCTGTGGTGCAGTTTTCTTGTCATGAAATAGTGTTATGCAAGCACAGCAAAGCTTGGGTTTAAGCACGAAGCAATATAATTCCCAATGAAAATCAGATTTTAGGCAGATACATTAGCCCAAGAGATTCCTTTCATTGTTATTTAATCATTATATTGCAGCAGAAGACAGAATCCCCATGAACCTAACCCCAGCTGTACTAGGCACTATACACTGAGTTAAAACCAGAACTTGCCTCCCTCAGCAATTCGCAGTTTAATATGAAAAGCAGGTGTGCCATATAAGCAGCAGAGAGGAAGGGGGTAACTGTGGCACAGAATGTCTAGCTGGGTTCAAACTGATTTCAGAACCACAGAACATCTCAAGTCCTCCTTACAAGTGTTAGCTAATGGGGCACTAAGAGGCTGCACTTGTGCGGTGGCTTCTAACAAGGGCAATCCAATTCCAGAGCAGCCTGGCTCACTGCTCAGCCCAGGGCTATCCAAAACCCTGCTGGGAAGGATGGAGGGAGGCAGGGACATGCAGCCAGGGAGCTTGACCAGAGGAACTACAAGCCAGCAGTGAATCACCTGGCAGGGTGTCAGAGAAAAGAGACTAAAATGTAGGATGGGGTGAAAGCAGGAAGACCCTGGAGGGAAGGATCTGCTGGTGACCCATGAAGAAGGTAGAAAGGCCCTGGGAGAGCTGAATATGATGCAGGGTTAGGGAAATGAAGAGGAAACAACACACAGGCCTAGTTCAATGGAAGGAAACAACACACGGTCCTAGTTTAATGGAGAAATCAGACATGGTAAGTGTAACCCTCCTTTTGCAGACTGCTTATTAAGACTCTCTCTACTAAGGCCCACACAATAACATAAATTTGTAGGAATTCATATGAAAGGAAAGGAAAAAAAAAACAATCTTTGCCTTATTATTTCCACCTTTCATCCTTACAGACCTCAGTGTGGTCTCTGCTCTTTCTCTTCCAACACATATACGAAATTTGCCTGGAAACTGCTATGTAAAACATCTCAGTGATCACGTGTGTCTCAAGTTGGAAGTGAAAATCATACACAGCAGTATGAAAAGCACTATGAACAAGCAAGTATTCTTGCCTAACTCATTTAAGATTAATGCTGGAAAGGCCATATACTACCCAGGAATGATCTGCCCTGTTCACAGTGACACAACTACTTGGCTCAGTACTGCTGTGAACAGTAGAGCTGTGCCCTGCCCTTGTGACCACTTACTGTGGTCACACACAGATGATTTACTGTGCCCTGTAGCACTTCATACGAGCCAGTGATCTAACACAGCAGTGAACAAATCTTATTTCTGCTCATTTGTTTTCATCTCACTTTATTTAAGCTTCGAAACTTTATGACTGCATTGAACACAAATGCCAACAACAGGAAATACAGAAAACAACACCAGGAAATGGAAATGTGCACAAATGCAGCACGTTGAACAAAGATTTCTACAGTTTCTGATCCAAACCAAACATTTCAACATTCCTAATAGTTTAGGCTTGCCATTAACTGTAACTGAGGCATTTAAGAGCCTCCTGAGAGAGGCTGGTGTTGTGGATGCCTCAAAGAGCATCACCACCATATGATGTACAACAGCAGCTAAGGTGAACGCAGACAAACAGCAGCCAGGCTCAAAGCAGAGTTTCATTGCACAGCCTGCTGTGGTACAGAATCAAAACATCTGCTGCTCCTCAGATGGCTGGGATTCTGCAGAAGGTACCACTTCCACAAGAGCCTGCTGAGAGCTTTCTGCCTTTACTGGCTTTCACTGCAATGTTTCCTGTTCATATGGACTTTCTACATGAGTGTACAGACGGGCTTTGATGGCAATGGACTCTGACCCAAACTAGAATCTTCAGACTCACCAAAGTAGAGCTCAAAATCTAGAACATTCACTTAAATTGCAGAAATAAGGTATTCAAGTGCTTGGTTTTGTCTAACTTCATTCAGTGACTTCAAGGTGAGCCCTCAGTTCCATGATCTGTAGCATCCTTTGATAAGCTAGAAGATAATGAAGAGCTGGGCATTTAAAATCCCCTGATGAAGACATGCTCCTGCCCCATCTGTCTGGCAACCCTTTCCAAAGGGACTTCAAATGAGACAGAAAGCAGATAAGTGAAGAATGGGCAGAATATTCAGGAAATTACCCCCTCCAGATAGGATACTTCCCCACACCATCATTGCTTCTTTTCTTTAGGTAAATCTGCAGCTGAGACTATCTGTTCTGTTTGCTGACAGGGAAATAACGTTCAGGAGAATACCTGTGCATTGCTCATTTTCATGCTGACCATAAATGCCTTACCTGGTAAACCAAATAACTTATTTAGTATGAAACAATATAGCTGATAAAGAGGATTCAAGGGAGATGCTAAAAAAAAGAAATGGAGAAATTGCCCGACTATTGTAGCAGGAATAATGTACAAGATTTAGATTAAAGTTTAATTTATTGCCTGAGTCACATGGGGAAAGGGATGCTAAATTGGTTCCTGGGATGAGAAAGCAGCTGCTACCAGGGTTGTGCTCTCTACATGCAAGCAACTCAGCCCATGCTGTATTGCCTCCTTCTACTCAGGCAGCATTTGGTGATTGGGTTTAGGGGCATAGGTTTTGTCACCCAGTTAGAAATGCTTTCATAGATGGTAATGCCAGTCAGAAGCCACCTTGGACACGGGGTTCCAGCATCCTCCACAGCACACGCCTTATCAAAGTGAAAGGGAGGACCAGCCTTTGGGGCTGGTGAGAGCTGTGGAAGCTGTTAGCATCTTCCTTAAAGCATCTCCATTAAACCTCCATCCTCCCTGGGGTGTCACCTCTCTGAGCAGCAAGACAGGGGACAGGACTGATCAGGAGGTGCTTTGCACCCACTTTGTGCTGGTGAAAATCAATACACAGCACTGGAGGTGCCTGCTTCACCAGCACTCAGCTTCTTCCAGAAACATAACAGCATTTGTAACTGAGCACAGCTGCTTGTGCTTCGCTGCAGCAGCTTTGTGCTGCCAAAACAGCAAAAGGCAGCCAGAGGATATTCAAGAATGAGGCTGTAGTGATCTAAGCCATAATGACTTTACACTTCTTTTTTAGTTCAGTTCTTATTTAGGTAAAACTTGCACTGGTGTCATATTTAGGTCTGGGCTGCTGGCTGCTCTTTGCCAGGTTCCTTCAGGCTTACTGCAGATGGGCCACAGAACTGGTCAGGGGAAACCTTATGCTTCCCCACTGTGTTGATCCTCACACTGTACTCACCACTGCTGGCTCTGGCCACCTAAAGCATGGGCAGATACATGTCCCACCTCAGGACTAGCGGATTTAGCTGAGGACTTGTCCTAGTTCAGCTGCACTGGGCTGTCCTGCAGCATCTGATTTCCACACAGACATAGCAAATACAGCACAGGATCTATGAGAGGACCTCTTACCTTTGGAGAGACAGCTAGAGATCAGGTGGTACCCTACAGCTTCCCAAGTGACACTAAACACATCGTGCTAAGGAACCCTGGCTGTCTGGCTAGAAGTGACAGCTTTCCTTCCTGAAAGCCCCCAGGATTACTTTGGAAGAACACATTATTCTGGGGCTTTGTTAGAGAATGCAAAGGCCAAAAGAATTCATCCTGCCCCAGCAGCAGAAGATGCACAATGGTTCAGGGGGAGTCTGCCCGGAATCACAGCCCACCTCTTGAAAACACTTTAGAAGGAAGCATTCCTGGTTGGGAACACACCTGAGGTGTGACACAAAGGAGCAGCTCTGAGAACCACCCTCCTCCCAGCCATCCGGTACTCTGCTTAGGCCCCAGCCAGCTACAGGGTTACAACACGATCTTGATCAATACCTGATGGAAAGCCAGGTCAGTAAGTGAAATGCAGCTGCAGGAGCTTCTGGCTCACTGAGAAGGTCTGCACCATCTCCCATCAGACTGTAATCCTTTGACCTTGCTGGTATTGCTCTCACTACCCCACACCATGCGATACAGCCCCAATGTGATGAGGCCATGACACGAAGTCAGGTCATCACTTATCAGAAGGATGAAAACCCTCACCTCATCTGTGGATGGCAAAAAGCCTTATCACGAATGCTGTTATGGAGAACCAGCAAAAAGCCAGCACTCTGAGGAGCAAACTGAGTCTTAAAAATGTTTCCTCTGCCCATCAAATTCCTCTCTGCCACGAAGGAATCTACACAGCAGGAAAACACACTGGTAAATGACACCATGAGAATCTCCCAGTGTAAGCTTTCCTTTAATTTTGGAGTATTAAAGCACAACTATACGCTATCTGGGTTTTTCTCCCTTTGCAGCAGAAAACATAATACAGAAAGTAAGCAATTTCTTTTCCTTAAACCCACAGAGCTTAGGAAGAGCTCATTTCAGATTGATGACGTTATCTGGTTAAGTTTGTATTTCTTTGTTCCTTCCGTGCTGTTTTATTACCTCCTTCTTTCAGCTCTATCCAATGGCTTCTTAAATTCTGCCTCCAGCCACAAGGAATGTAAGCAAGTAGAGCTGATGTAAAATGACATCCATGCCTTCATTCACTGAGCAGTGATTGTCTGCTGAGTACTTGCAGGGAAATTCTTTCTTCTTTTCCTTTCCCCAGTACAAATCCCAAGGCAGCTGAGGTTACACAACCAGCTTCATTCTTAGTTTAAAATATGTCTCAATTTATAAGCCATCTGCAGCACTCATCATTAAATGAAGGCCGCAAACAGGAAAGCTCACAACAACGATAAATAATCAGGACTCAGATGAGCACTCGAGTTTGAGGCAAGAATCTGGGTTGATCAAAATGCTCTCTAAACGGTGCCAGCTCAGTGAATGAGACAATCACATCACAGACCACTTGTCTGGGGCAAATGGCCCACTTTCCGAAGGCACTGATAGATTTTCTGGCTCAGGAAATCCCTGACCTGCAAATCATTACAGAGTAGGAGAAGTATCATGAGACGCTCGCCCCTTTTCTTTACTCTTCCTTAGGTGTCTGCTTTGGCACCAGTGTCAGGGAAGGGACATGGAGGTAGGCAGGCTTCTGGCCCTACCCCATACAACCATTCCTGTGGTCTCAGGCACAAAGCAATGGGTCTGAGAGCAGGGTATGCATGTGCTGCAGAAAGCAAAAGGCAGAGGTCAACTCAATGGATGCCCTCACCTTCCCTCACAGAATCCTTGGTATCAGAATGACCACAAATTACTTCATTTACTTATATCCCCATTCATACAGGAAGAAATCTGTTGGTATGTTGGCAAGACTTGTTACTGAAAAAAGAGCAAGTCAGAGAAATTAAGATTCTGGTTTTAGATCTGAAGGTGACCAAGTCAGAGGCTGCCCTGGTATTGTTCACAAAATAAGGCACTCCCCACAATGGCTTAAATGCACTACAGGACGTGGCCATGAGTGATACCACCAAAAAGAAATGCTGGACTCACAGAAACTGAAGCCTTCATCTTTGAGAACTTATAAAACCAAGCACATTTATATCCCATGATGGAAATTGCAGGACAAGTGGCATTTATTTGTTTGTATAGTGAAGACCAGGCAACTCAAGCCCCTCATGATTTCCACCAAAATATGCTGATTGCCTTAGGGAGGTTTTCATGATTACATTTCAAGGCAGATTATGTGCTCTGGAGAGGTACTGTGACTTCTTTACTGTTATGAAGCTCCAGAAGGATTCCTTGATTTCTGAATCTAGAGATGGAAAAATTTCTCTTTCCCTCTGATGAATCCCCCACCAGGACAAAACTGCCTTCTAAAGCACACTGCCAAGGACTCATGTTGTCTAGTTTGGAGTATAGCGATAGGACAAGGGGTGATGGGTTAAAACTGAAACAGGGGAAGTTCAGGTTAGATACAAGGACAAAGTTCTTTACTGTGAGGGAGGTGAGGCACTGGAATGGGTTGCCCAAAGCAGTGGTGAATGCTCCATCCCTGGCAGTGTTCAAGGCCAGGCTGCACAGAGCCTTGGGTGCCATGGTTTAGTGTGAAGGTGTCCCTGCCCATGGCAAGGGGTTGCAACTGGATGATCTTAAGGTCCTTTCCAACCCAAACCATTCTGTGATTCTATGGCAAAGCTTGTACTTGGAGGCAGCGCCAACATTTCAAAGGTTTTTATAGATCGATCTCGCTTTTATAGACCAATCATCGACATGACTGGTCCTGTCAACAGGAAATGTCTATTATTAATTCTACCTTTTCTAAAATTCTCATCTCTCCCCATTATTCTGGGAAAATTGCAGGATTTCAGCAATGTCTGTTATATATATTTATATATGATAAATCTGGACAGACTTGTGCTCAGCGGTACCTTATTTTATTAATAAATTCCTACTGAGGTCATTAGGCTACTCTGTGCAATAAAATCAGCAGGCTTCGGTCCTCAGGGCTGTCATGCAAGAGGCACGAATCAGAAAGCACTGGGGCGGAATCTGTTCTTGTACTTTGATCTCAGTTTTTTCCTTGTTGTTATTATTTTCTTGCAAATGTCTCCTGCTTGATTAAAGAAATTTCTCCTTGGTTTTCTGCTCTGTTTTTATTATGCTTGTAGATAAAAAGCCTTTGCACGGCAGGAAGAAGAGCAACAATTTGCCAACTCAAGCTGCATTTACCATCTGGTATCCAAGAACTTAGCAGACTGCCTGTTCCATCAGTGCAATAATATGATCTTGCTTTAATGACCCCGTGCTCCGATTTGAAGATAAGCAAGTTGGACTCAGATGACAGATAGGGACATTCACTTCCTGTAATAACCAGCATTTCCTCAGCTGTTGTCACCAATTACCACAGCATTGATCACAGGCTGATAACAAAAGGTATTACAAGTTGAGAAAAGCAGCTTTCTCTGCTTGTTCCTTTGTGTACTGCTGTCATTGGGTTTCAATGGCTGCACTGCCAGATGGATACAAGCTACACGGAGGAAGATGATGGACTCCCATTTACCTAGAGAAGGCAGAAGGGATCAGTGCCCTGCTCACAACACTACAGCCAACATTTCCAAAGGAAACAGCAGTTCTGAAGGCTCCGGGTTACACACTTTAAATGAGATCTGCTTTCAAAGATGTTCATCATACCGCAATAAACAACAGTGACTTTGGAAACCTGGCTGGGCAGTTATTGCCCCTGACATTAGGCCTCCAGTGCAGCTGTGCAGCTAGTGAAAGGAACACGCAGATTTCCTAGGAAGAGCTCTACAGTCTGAAAACCTTAGTATGAAACGAGAACAGCTTCTCACCCCCATTATGTCCAACTGGGGGATTTAATCAGCAGTGGCAAAGAGGAAAACTCAGCAATAACCCAGTCAGTTCATGTCTCTGGCCTTCGTCACTACCCATATACCACTGCTTCTGTCTCCAGTGGCTCTTATTTACTGGAAGCCACCTCCTTCTCCTCTTCCAACCCCACAGTTACTCATCAGCTTTTGCTGCAGTGAACAGGGAGTATATATTACACATTGCAGTGTATT